>PVIU01005301.1:14010-115370 GCA_004026605.1 Ondatra zibethicus | reverse complement strand
CGTCGCGCTTGATCAGGCGCCAGAAAGGCCGATCGGGCTCCATGGCCCAGAGCAGCCCCATGGGCTCGAGCCCCGCGAAGCTGCCGCCCAGCGCGGGCGCGCGCGCCAGGTCCAGCTCGCCGTGGGGGTCGGCGCGGTAGCGCGCGTGGGCGCGGAAGAGCGCGCCTCTCTCGTCGCGCAGGGCGGCGCGCAGCGTGACGGGCTGCTCGGGGGCCAGGCCGCGCACGGCGATGCTCAGCGGCTCGTCCCAGCAGCTGCGGCCCGCGGGCTTCAGGCTCAGCGTCGCGTTTGTCCGCTCAGGGGCCCAAGTGCTCCAGACACCAGGACCAAACGGCAGGGGCCCTAACAGCTGCGCCCTGCTCTTGCGGCCGCATTGACACAACCTGCTTGTTCGCAGGACAGCGAGAAGGGAGGCCACCATTTTGCTTCTTCACTTCAGCCCTCCGTTCCTTGGGGTGAGTTAGAGATCCTCTAGCGGCCGGTGCCTGCCTGCAGTGTAAGCGGCCCCTGGGCTGAACTGTGGGGCTCGCGGAGTTGGAGAGCTCAGAGCCTACAAAGCAACAAAGTAGTGACAGACTTTGACTAAGGCGTCTGTGCCTAAGACTTCGTTATATCCGGAACCCCCTTCCTAGTACTGTTTTTCAGGTGCTCTTTGCCCCATGAAGAGTGGGCTGGACTGAGGCTCGCTCTTCAAAATACTCTCACCCACTGACACCTCCAGTCTCCAAGTTCCTAAGGTTGCAGACTCCAGAGTGTAAGATTGCAATTGAGTTTCATCACGTTGTGGAGTAATGGACACTTGTTACTAATCTTAGGACTGTTCTTTCAAAAATGTGCACCACGGTGTTTTGTTTTGTGCTGTCTGCACGTGCTTAGCCTACATGTAAGTCCCATGTCCAACGGACTTCATGCCTCATGACCGTTACCTGGATTCCATATATGTGTAAAAATAGCCGAATGACGTCATGGTTAGTCCTTTCTACCTGTGCTCATTTTGGCCCTCAAGGCAAACATTGCCTACTCATCGTGGACTTTACGCGTTCCCCAACTGTTTCATAAGCTATCATTTCCAATCAAAGATAGACCTTTTTTCTTCAAAGGTCTTGAACCTTAATAACAAGGATAATTGCCCATCTTTGTTATTACAGAAACCTGAAACTGTCTAAGACGTACTTGTCCCTGCTCCCAAGAAGACGGCTGTGTTAGTTTTTCTCCAAACTAACTTGACCAAACTAGAAACACCTTGGATCAGAGAACCTCAATTGAGGAATTGTGTTCATCACATTGGCCTACAAGACACTGATGATTGATGTGAGAGGGAGGAGGGAGGGAGGGAGGGAGGACCCAGGCCACTGGGGTCAATTCCCCCCGGGCAGATTGTCCTGGGTTTTATAAGAAAGCTGACTGGGGAGTGGAGCATTAGCTCAGTGATTAAGAGCACCAGCTGTTCTTCCAAAGGATCTGGGTTCAATCCCCATACCCATATGGCAGCTCCAGAGGATCTGAGACATACACAAGCAGGGAAAACATCCATACACATAAAACAAAATAAAATTTTAAAAAAGAAAGAAAGGAAGTTGGCTGAGTATGAGCAAAAGGAAAGCAAGGCAGTGTTCCTCAGTGGTTCCTGCTGGGGGGCGGGGGATATGGATGGTCCTGACTTCCAGCAAGACGGACTGTAATCCGGAAGTGAACACCAAATAAACACTTTCCTCCTCTAGTTGGTTTTGCTCAGAGATTTATCAGTTATGGAAAAGGAGCCCAGGACAAGTGCTCAAGCACTTTCCCAGGCAACGTTTTTACCTAGTTTCAAATGACCTCACACTGTCAGGAGTCACTGAACTCTAGCTAACCTGCCTGGCAATTTGGAAAATGCCAGGAGTTACTTATCCAGGTGTTCTGTGGTTGGCTGGTTCTCAGCAGGATGTAAGAGCCCCTGGAGTGGGGGGTCAGGGAGAGGGGCATATAAAACTTAAAGACTTAAGAGGGTTTGTTTTTGGTTTTTTGGTTATTTTGCAATGAGTAACTAGGAACTCTGGTGAGCTGCCAACGAACAACTATGAAACAGTTTCTCAAAGCTCAGTTCACAAAGGAGATTTGATGAGTAGTTGAAGATACCCCAACCAAGCCCACTGCTTCTGTGAATGGATTCTGAAGATTTGTTGCCAGGTGACCACTATAAGCAGCTAAGCAGCTTTGGAACCTAAAAAAACCAAGGAAGGTTTACGACACAGAACCTCGCTTCTCTTTAAGACTGTACTGTGGGACACTTTGCCACTTGGAAGGTAATTTCAAATCACTACAGCTTTAGCAGGATCTGATATAGCACAAATTCTAATTGTTCTTAATAATAAAAACCCAGAGTCAGATATAGGGGTTAATGTTGAAGATCAGAGCAGAGAGGCCAGTCACTAGAGAGTTCTTATCTACCAATGCTGAGGCCAAAGGGGGTGATCCTGTCTCTACAAATCCTCAGAATGCATTTCTAGACTGCAGACAGCATCTGACCTCCTGTCTCCTCCCGTCTTATAGTCCTCTCTCCCCCACCCCCACCCCCAGCCATATCCCTTCCTATCTCCACCTCCCTAATGCTGGGATTAAACATGTGTGACTCCCAAGTACTGGGATTAAAGGTGTGAGCCATCACCTCCTGGCTGTTTCTGTTTGAGACTGGATCAATCTAGGGTACCTCAGGATGGCCTTGAACTCACAGAGATCTCTCTGCCTCCTGGGTTTAAAGGTGTGCCACCACTGCATGACCTCTATGGCTAACTAGTGACTTAGCTCTGCACTCTGATCTTCAGGCAAGCTTTATTTGTTATATCACTACGATCTTCATCAGTGTCAGCTGCATGGAAAGAGGGCAGACTGAGGTTACTAAGAAAACTGAAGCTGTGTAGAAGGCTCAGCATCCAGACAGCTACCAGACCTTCAATCTTAGGTCTCATCTTGCAGTGGCTGGGGTTTGGACTCTAAGGTGAAGGCACTACAGCAGACTGGTTTTTGGTGTTGTTGTTGCCTTAGGGTTCTGGGGTTTTTTTTTGTTTGTTTGTTTTGTGTTTTGCTTTGTTGTTGTTTTGGTTTCTTGGGGTTTTTTTTTTGTTGTTGTTGGTTGGTTGGTTTGGTTTTGTTTTTACAGACAGGGTTTCTCTGTGTTGACCAGGCTGACTTTAAACTGACAGAGACCTGCCTGCCTCTTCCTCCTCAGTGCTGGGATTAAAGGCCTGCGCCACCGCCCAGCTGAGCAGACTGTCTTTATGGCATTATAAATGAAACACAGCTTTCATCTCAAAGGAATAAAAGAGGTCGTTTATTCTGGAGTCAAATATTAGTGACCATAGTCTCCAAATACTGTGTTCCAATAAGGTAGCAATTTCTTGATGGTTTTGTAGGAAAAAAGGTCATAAATCCAGACACTTTTCAATTATATTGGTGTAAACATAAGATAAGTGGGTTAGAGCAATGCTCTCTGATGACACTCAGCCTTTAGGCTGGTGAAAACTAGTAGTCTGCTAAATTAATACATCACACAAGGTTTCACCCAGCAGTCACAGGATGTGAGTTTAGACAGAAAGGTGGGAAAGGACTGGCTGTTTAGAGAGCTGAAGGTAGCTCCAGGTAAACTGTAATTAGGCTCTGGACCTGCAACACCCCAGACTCTCCACAATCTTTGAAGTTCTAACCAGTTTTTCTGCCTTGTAGAAGGCTCAGTGGCCCCTGGGGCTTCTTTTCAGAAGCTTTTGTACAAGCCCTGAGTGTATTCCCTGGAGGCAGCTGTGAATCTGGGTGAGAGACCAGTCAGAGGTTCAGAAGGGAGAGGGGGAGGACACTTTGCAAATATGGGTGCTCTTGTTATTTGGGGCATAGATGGTTAGAATTGAGACTTCATCTTGATGGATTTTTCCTGCCACGTATATGAAATGTCCTTCTTCATCTCTTTTGATTACTTTTAGTTTGAAGTCTGTTTTGTTAGATATCAGGATAGCTACACCAGCTTGTTTTTTTTAGGTCCGTTTGCTTGGAAAATCTCTAAGGTAAGGTCTGTCTTTGAAGTTGAGGTGTGTTTCTTATATGCAGCAGGATGAATTCTGTATCCAATCTGTTAGTCTGTGTCTTTTTATAGGCGAATTAAGTCCATTGATATTAATGACTACTGACTTCTGTTAAGTTGGGAGCATAGCCCCCAGCCCCTGGCATCCATCCCAGCCTCCCTGACCTGGGAGTTGCTTTGGTCTGGACTCCAGATCCCAGCATTCCACTCCCACAGGGTATTTAAGTGGGCTCCCAGAGGCGAAACACGTGGGTGGTTTTCGGGTCTACAAGTGCTCCCTGCTTTCCTGTCTCCCTGCCCTGCGCTCGGCCACCTGAGAGCATCATGCTTAATAAAATGATGGGCATTTTGATTCGGTTTGATGTGACCTAATTGGATTTCTTGTGCCGGCAGAGCTGTCCCTTTTTATATTTTTTACTTAACAATTTCTAGTTCCTGATATTTTTGTTTTTGTTGTTGGTGGTGGTATTGTGTGTGTGCATTTCCTTTCTTTGGGATCTGTTGGTGTGGGATTATCTATTGCCTGTGTTTTTGTTGGTGTAGCTAACTTCCTTGGTTTGGAGTTTTCCTCCTAGTACTTTTCTGTAGGGCTGGATTTGTGGATAAGTATTATTTAAATCTGTTTTGTCTTGTTATCTCCACCTATGGTGATTGAAAGCTTTGCTGGGTACAGTAGTCTGGGCTGGCATCCATAGTCTCTTAGTATCTGCAGCACATCTGTCCAGGACCTTTTTTCTTTCATGTTTCCATTGAGAAGTTAGGTGTAATTCTGATAGGTTTGCTTTTATATGTTACTTGGCCTTTTTCCTTTGCAGCTTTTAATATTCTTTCTTTATTCTGTATGTTTAGTGTTTTGATTATTATGTGGTAAGGGGACCTTTTATGGTCAAGTCTATTTGGTGTTCTGTAAGCTTTTTGTACTTTCATAGGCATGTCCTTCTTTAGCTTGGGAAAGTTTTCTTCTCTGATTTTGTTGAATATACTTTCTGTGCCTTTGAGCTGGACTTCTACTCCTTCTATTCCTATTATTCTCAGGTTCAGTTTTTTTCATGGTGTCCCAGATTTCCTGGATACTTTGTGTTAAGAACTTGTTTGGGGCTGGAGAGATGGCTCAGTGGTTAAGAGCACCGCCTGCTCTTCCAAAGGTCCTGAGTTCAATTCCCAGCAACCACATGGTGGTTCACAACCACATGTAATGAGATCTGGTGTCCTCTTCTGGCCTGAAGGCATATATGCAGGCAGACCACTGTATACTTAATAAATAAATAAATAAATCAAAAAAATGAGCTTGTTTGTGTTAGGAATTTTTCCTAACGCAAGCTCTCTGCCAATGCAAAAATCCCAATCAGGCCAAATCACAAGACCCCAAATTAAAAAATATCCAGGTTTAATGGGATTCCTGCGCTCTCTGGTGGCCCTGAGGGGGAACCAGGAGGCCGCAAACCCTACCACCAGGAGGAAGGAAAAGAGACCACCATGATCCTCTTTTGGGAGTTCACTTAAATACCCTGAAGGAATGGTCCTGACACCTAGGGGAGGGTCAGAACCTCACATGCTGGGATTTGGAGTCCATACCAAAGCAACTCTCAGGCCTGGGGGCTAGGATAGATGCGAGGGGCTGGGGTCTACGCTCCCAACTTAAAAGTTTGAGTTAACATTTTCTTTGACCAATGAATCTATTTCCTCTATTGTATCTTCAATGACTGAGATTCTGTCTTCCATCTCTTGTATTCTGTTACTTATGCTTGCATCTGTATTTCCTGATCGTTTACTCTGCTTTTCCATTTCCAGAATTCCCTTGGTTTGTGTTTTCTTTATTTCCTCTATTTCGGTTTTCAAGTCTTGAATCATTTCTTTCACCTGTTTGATTGCTTTTTCTTGGTTTTCTTTAAGGGATTTGTGGATTTCTTCCAGTTTTTTTGTTTGTCTTTTCCTCCATTTCTTTAAGGGAATTTTTCATTTCCTACTTAAGGGCCTCAACCATCTTCATAAATTTATTTTTAAGGTCGTTTTCTTCTGCTTCATCTGCATTGGGGTGTTCAGGTCTTGCTGTTGGAGAACCACTAGTTCCTGGTGGTACCATATTGCTCTTTATGTTATTGAGTGTATTCTTGCACTGTTGTCTACCCATCTCTTCCTCCAAACAATACAGGTGGAGCTTGTGCTTCAGGGGTCCCTCTTCCTCAAATAGGTGCAGTTGGTAGCTGTGTGCTCTAGATACAGATGGGGTCACGGCTCTGGTGATCGCTCCTTTTGGTGCAGCCAGGTCTGTGGCTCTGGTGGTCGCTAATGTGGTGGGGTATCTCGTACAGAGGATGGCACTGGATGCTGTTTGGGACACAGGTGCTGTTTCCCAGAGGAACTTCTCATTATAATTTCTGAAAGCCCCTACTGTCTATGCTTCTGGGCCATCACAGCTACTGCTGTGTTCCCTCTCTGACACTTCCGGGCCAGGGTTACTGCACTCCCTCTTTCTCTCTCTCTCTCTCTCTGACATTTCCTGGTTGCAGGGTTGGGGGACAATGCTCCCCCCCGACACTTCAGGGCCTGGGCCAGGGGCCACACTACCTCTCTCTCTGATGCTTCTGGGCCTGGGTTGGGGCCTCCATCAAGTTCCTATGCTCTCCCTATTAACCAAGCTTTCCTTATAATAGAAGCAGGATGGAAAGCAAGAAACATCCATCACAAGAACAGAGGAGCCTTCATTACAGAGTTGAAGCCTCTCACCTTAATGAGAAGCAGGAATTCCAACACAATAGATAACTGCTTAAGGTCTTTCTCCCTTCCTAGCTATACACTTACATTTTTCTCCAATTCTCATCAGAAACCCCTCTTACAGGGAAAGGACATGCTTCAAACCCTCTTTGCAACCCCAGGTTTTAACAGAAAGTGTTCAGTCAGAGTGGAAGGTTTGTTTGGGAAAGGAAGTTTGTTGACAGAGGTTTCTGTTCCACCCAGCCCACAGCCATTCAGTCCCAAAGAAACACACAGAGGTCTATATTAATCATAAACTGGTTGGCCTATTAGCTCAGGCTTCTTATTAACTCTTACATCTTAAATTAGCCCATTATTCTTGTCTATGTTAGCCACGTGGCTTGGTACCTTTTATCAGTGAGTCATTCTTATCTTGCTTCTTCTGTGTCTGGGTTACAACTGCAGACTGAATTCTCCTGTTCTGGTCATCCCGCCTATACTTCCTGCCTGGCTACTGGCCAATCAGTGCTTTATCAAAATACAAGTAACAAATCTTTACAGGGTATAAGACCATTGTCCCACAGCAGAAGTTGTTTGACTAACCCCATAGGCTCATGTGTTTGAATACTTTGTCTCCAGCTGGTGGGACTGTTTGGGGGAAGAATTAGGAGGTATGGCCTTGTTGGAGGAGGTGTGTCACTGGGAAAGGACTTTGGTGCTCAAAGACTCATGCTATCATGACTGTGTGAGCTCTCAGCAGCTGCTCCAGCCAACATGCCTGCTGTTTCCTGCCCCATTATTATTGACTCTTAACCCTTGGAAACTATAAGCCCACTTAAATGTTTTATAAGTTTGCCATAGTTATGATATTTCATTGCAGCAATAGAAAAGTAACTCATACAGACGCTATGACCAATTACCCTTCAGAATAAGCTTTATTTGGAGAGTGACTTGGGGCAGAGGAGTGGGAATGACAGGGCCTTGCAGTGGGAGGGCAGATAGGAGAAATATAGCCCTATAACAGATAGTATAATGGAGGCTTGGAGAGAAGGATCTCTCCCTTCAAAACCTGGAGGGGTACTGCATTAGGAGAGAGCCTCGTGAAGTGGGACAACATTAAGAGTGATAACAGCGTTCATGACAGGAGTTCCGAAAGGAGACGGAGACCCTTTAGTTCCCAAGGAGCAAAAGAAATTTCTTCCTTTTGTAGGTTTTCAGGTAGAAAGAAGTTCCATACCATAGAATTTAGTCTGGCTAGCATACATGCCAAGGGGCAGGCATTTGGTAGGACCACCCTGAAGCTGTGAGGGGGAAGAGGGGCAAGGTCATAGCACAACTTGGCTTCTTATCAACTCTGTCCAATAAAGGGAAGAAAGAAAGGATGGAGACAGATAGACAGATGACAGAGAGACAGACAGACACCCAAACACGCACACACAGAGAGAGAGAGAGAGAGAAACAGACAGAGACAGAAAGATGACAGACACACATACACAAAGATACAAAGACAGACAGACAGATGACAGACAACAGACAGAGTGAGTGTGAAGCCTGGAGCTTTAGAAATGGACTTATCATGTGTCTCCTTCCTTCTCAGTCAGCCATCAATCAGGTAATAACTATTCTTTGAGAATGCATGACAATATGGTATTCTTTGTGATTACACTGTTGTTATGAGCTGGGGGACTTCAGCTCCAGGTTCTTTTGTGAGTATTGTTATGAGGACTCTGTGCCCTTCTCCCCAAAGAGTGATGAGTAACCAGACCAAGCAAGAGAATTGTCTTTTTAATGATTTTTACTAGAAACTTCAAAATCCAATGCATCAATGAGGCTTACAATCTTAATAGGCATGGGGGATTGATGATGGGCAACACACAGGCAATTCAATATCACAATTATCAAAATCCTACTAATCCTAATACATAAAACCAATTCATAACCTCAATTCAGCTTATCAATCATTCATGAAGTACTTCTTAACCTTAATTCAACTTATCAATTAACATTTCCTAATACTAATACCAAACATTAAACATGTGTATTAAAATATCATTTCCTATAACATTTTATGTTCTAATATCAGTACTAATGTTTCAATAACTACTAACAACTCATATTCTAAACACATGTTACAAAATGTCTTACTTAAATAATCCTGCATTACACACACACACGCATTAACTAGCATCATACAACCTAATATTCTTCTGCTTTAAAAAAGGATTTCTTCAAGCTGGATGCCTGACCGCACTGAGTGCTTGACCGCGAAGCTCAAACTCTTGATCACATAGTTCTGAGTGGTCTGGCAATGGTCTGCTCGCAGGAGATAAGGCGTTCGATGTCCTGCTCTCAGGCTGGGACCGGGTGCTGGGTCAACTCTTGACCGTGTAGTCTGTCTGTGGCCTGATATTAGTCCTTATCTCGGAATGCAGGGCCTTTGGAGGGCTCTGCTTTTGGGGTGACCGAGTCTCGGGGGACAAGGCTTTTGGGGGATCTCGCTATGAGGCTTCAGCAGCGTGCCAGGGCCATCTTAATGGAGAGACGACTGTCTTACTTTAGCCTCTCTCTCTCTCTTTTTTTTTTAATTTATTTATTTTATATATATAGTGTTCTGGGCCCCAGATCTCATTATAGATGGATGTGAGCCATCATGTGGTTGCTGGGAATTGAACTCAGGACCTCCGGAACGCAGTCAGTTCTCTTAACCTCTGAGCCATCTCTCCAGCCCTAGCCTCTCTTTTATATACGTTAGTAAACAACTTGTTTACTTGACTTCTGATAGCCAGATGTCCTAGGCTATCAATATCAACTGGGAACACAGGAATAAGGTCCCTCTCCTGTCCATGTTTCTGGTAAGCATGTTTACTCCAAGTCTATATCCACGGGACACAGAAGGGTGAGGCCCTTCTTGTGTCTTACTGGAAAACATGTTTACCTCAAAATGACAAGGGTGTTTTCCTACATGGAAACATGTTTTTCTTAACATTTTCTCTTAGTAATTTCCCACAGCACACACAAGAAGAAATGCTTTTACACTACACCAAGTTGCACTCATTCTTATTCTATAACTTTCCTGCTCTATCTACACTACAGATTTCCCTCTTTATTTATTCATTCACAGGGATCTGTTTCCATACTCATTACAACTGTTATAAAATTCCTTAGGCGAGGACACAGGTTTAAGGGCATTTCTGGGAACACCCTCAGTAACTCTACATGAGTGCAAGGGAAACCTACCCTCATCCTGTTTTTAAAGTTGGTGAGATAGCTCAGTGTGTTAAAGGTGCTAGTCTCCAAGGTTGATGACCTTGGGTCCCACATTACCCAACTTAACCTCTACAAGTAGACCTTGGCATATGTATCCCCCCCAATAAAATAAATTATATAACTGTAATAAAAATAAAATAAAATGCTAAGGTCAAAATACTTCCTGACATAGAAGTAAGAGCCACACTAATGTGTAAGAATATAAAGAACACTAATATCAGTAGCACCCACCCAACAGTTAATTTTCAACCAGCCAGAGCAGGCACTGTTTCAGGGGAATTATCTCCTTGTGACAAGCCTTTACCTTTGCACTAATTTTTCTAGTCCAACTATTTAAATGTCAAATGCCCTTATGGCCATGTTGGCCTCGTGGCTGTGAAGAAATGAAACAAACTAATGCTTTCATGACATTAAAATCCCAGAGGGACATAAAAATAATCCTATGTGACTTAAGTTGAAGGAAGTAGTCAATTCTGGCCTGTGAGCAAATGTTCTAGATAAAATGACCCTGACAGAAAGAAACCTCCCAGGGTCAAGTCTCATTCCTAGAAGACACTGCCTGGGGACAGAAAGCACACTGCAGAGCAAAGGGACAGCCAACAACCTGCTGGCTCCTTGGGACAATTCAGGAACAACAGGAGTTGGTAGAGCCAAAGAAGGGCTTGGCCCTGGGAGTGGCCAAACCTGCTGCTGAATGATGGGAAAGGAGCTTGGTCCAAGGCCAGAATGGCATAAGTGCTACTTGATTTACAACATCAAGTATGACAAAGTAGCCTTGTCAAGAAAGAGTTTGGGGGCAGGTAGGAATTGAGCTGAACCTGAAAGAGTAGGTCAAGGTATGTCAAGTACAGATGAAGTACCATTTCATGTAGAGGACATGGGAGGAAGCTGTACTGTGGGGAGGGAAGAAGGGATGCTCAGAGAACAGCTAGGGATCCAGCCAGCTTAAGCAGGATAAAGGCATCCCCCAACTGTTGCTCCCTGAAGAGTGGGGTCTAGCCTGGAACTCCTGAGCTCACTCTGCACCCAACTCGCACCTCCTAGTAGCTGGGACAATGCCAAGTGTACACTGCTGTACCCTGCTGGCAGCCACTTGTTGGTTCCTGGCTACTCAGCCCCAAAATAACCACACAGAAACTGTATTAATTAAATCACTGCTTGGCCCATTAGCTCTAGCTTCTTATTGACTAACTCTTACATATTAATTTAACCCATTTCTATTAATCTGTGCATTGCCACATGGCAGTGGCTTACCAGCAAAGTTTCAACACCTGTCTCCAGCTGGACTACATGGCTTCTCTCTGATTCTGCCTCCTTTCTCTCAGCATTCAGTTTAGTTTTCCCTGGCTACCTAAGTTCTGCCCTATCAACAGGCCAAGGCAGTTTCTTTATTCACCAATAGGATTCACAGCATACAGAGGGGAATCCCACATCAGTACCCAGCTGCTTACAAGTACTGTGGGATAATGGTTTGTACCCTGTCACTTGTATTTTAAATAAACGCTGTTTGGCCAGTAGCCAGGCAGGAAGTATAGGCGGGGTGACCAGGCAGAAAGTAGAGGCAGGACAATGAGAATTCTGGGAAGAGGGAAGTTTCAGTCTGCGGTCCTCACCCAGACACAGAGGAAGCAACATGTGACTGCCTTACCGAAAAAGGTATCAAGTCATGTGGCTAACACAGACAAGAATTATGGGCTAATATAAGTTATAAAAGTTAATAAGAAGCCTGAGCTACTAGGCGAAACAGTTTATGATTTATGTAGACTTCTGTGTGTTTATTTGGGACTAAACAGCTGTGGAACCTGGTGGGACAGAAACCTCAGTCAGCAAAGAAATGGAAATGCTTGAATAAAAAAAATGGGGAGAGGCTGAAAAATGGGGGAGAGCTCAGCGGTTAGGAGCGCTGGCTGCTCTTCCAGAGGTCCTAAGTTCAATTCCAAGCACCCACATGGTGGCTCACACCATCTGTAGTGAGATCCAGCACCCTCTTCAGTCCTGCAGGCATATATGCAGAACAGAATTATTAAAGAAATAAATAAGTAAATCTTTTTAAGAAATGGAAATGTGTTGAAAAGCCATCATCGCTCATAAGGCTATGAGGGCCTGAGCTTTGTAGACAATTTGTCTACAAGAGTCTAACTAAGAGCTATTTAGGATGTTGTACTGTTTTTTCTTTTTCTTCCTTATTCCACTATGAGCTTCCAGTTCCTCCTAGTGTGGATTATTCACTGTCCCTCTCTTGGGTGCCTGCAGGCCCTGCTTGTGAACCAGCTGTGTGGACAAGAGAATCTGAAGCAAAACATGACCAAGCCCAGAAAGAAAAAGGCTTCCTCCACTCGGTGCCCTGAGCCGCAGCCCCCTCGGCTGGGATGGGGCATGACCTTTCTCTACTGGAAACCCATAGACAAGGTGGAGTGTACCTCCATCTCCAGAGTGCCACCTGTCTTCCGCGTCAGCCCACGGCACTGCGAGCATATCAAGGACCAGTATTTGAAAAAGGCAGCTGCCGACCTTTCCTTCTCTCAGGACGTGAGGTGGCAGCGGGGACTGCCCAGCATGCCTTTCAATCAGTACAGTTTTGAGCACATCTACAACACGGATGACATCATTCCACCTCTACAGGCCAGGAAGACCCACACTGAGAAACCTGCCTACACCAAGGCGCTGCATGCCTCAGAGCTCTTGGCAGGAGACATCACCCATTTTGTGAAGACTCAAAGCTCTGTGGGTTCTAAAAAGACACCGAAAAAACCAAAGCCCAAAGGCCTGGACGAGAAAGCATCTCTCCCACGCACCCGCTATTCCCGCTTGAAGCCAGATATGCTGGACCTGTCACCCTCTCCAGATGAGAGTCTGGAGGAAAGGGAAACCTGGCTTCCACCTGGGGAGAAGGAAGCCCGAGGCTGGGAAGCCATTGTGCTGCAGAAGCTGGACAAGCGCACAGCGCGATGGATCCAGAACAAGCGTCCACCAAGGCCTGGACAGTCGCCCAACAAATGGCAGAGCTTCCTGCGCCAGCAATATGACTGGAGCCACATTCGGGATGAGCTCACTTCAGCGAGTGACCTGGAGCTCCTCAAAAAGCTGGAGGCAGAAGAAACAGCAGAATTTGAGGGGGAAAGTGGGACCCTTCCCCCCAAGGAAACAAAGACGCCTGAGCTGCTGCTTCCTGTTTACTACAGGTAGGCTGGCCTCAAGTGGCCTAGTGAGGCAGCCCATGGTTCTACTTCAGGGACTCTCCATAGGCTCCTTATTTGGTATCATCGTGTTTTCCCTGGTGCTGGTGATCAAACCCCTTGCACTTGCTGGGCAAGTGCACTACCCCTGGCTACACCCCAGCCTGCACTCTATACTTCAAAATATAATTTCCTGTCAGCCTCTCATTTACCACCACCACCTGCTTTCTGAGATCTCCTCCCAGTGAGGTTTCTAAGCCTCTACACTGCTGACATTCTGGGATGGACACTATTCTATCCTAAGCGGCTGTCTTGTGCTGTGTAGGATGTTAGCAGCCTCTCTGGTCTTCAGCCACTAGGAACCAGGAAGACCCCTGCTGTTTCAAGCATGTCTCGGTTGTTACAGCTCTCAGTTACCACCAAGGATGTCTCAGACACTGCCAGATATCTCTGAAGGACACACCCTGTTCAGTCACCACTGTCTTAAAGAATTCTGTTCTTAGCCTCCAGTAACTGAGCTCTCAGGCTGATGATCCAACTCAGTAGAGCTCCAAGAAACGTATCTAGGTTGACAGTGAGAAGGGCAGAGGGCTCATGACACTGAGTTGGTCTGCTTCACTTTGAGTAAGACTCACTGACACCAAACACAAGCAGACGCAGGGCAGAGAAGCAAGCGATCCGAGAGGAGAAGGTGACCCATCTCTGATTGCTTCCTTTCGTTCCCAGCTAGTGGAAAGACAGGAGCTATTGAAATCTCCCTGACATCCAAATGGGAACTATTGGACAAAAATCAGTGGATTTTTTTTTGTTATTGCTGGTATTTCAGATAGTCTGTGGAGTGATGGGAATATAATAAAAAAGGGCAGATGTGTCCACCTAGTGAACAGACAGAATTCCCACACAGATTCATCGAGGTAAAGAGAAGGCAGTTTCCCTTCCCCAAATCCATGCACCTTCTAAGGGAACCAGTGTTAGTAGACTGCACATTGGTCATGGTGGTACATGCCTTTAATCCTAGCACTTGGGAGGCAAAAAAAACCAGGGAGATCACAACTTTGAGACCAGCCTGGGCTACATACTAAAATCTAGTCCAGCCTGAGCTACATAGCAGGGCCCTTTCACAATTTCCCCACATAACATAAAAAAGAAAAGGAAAAAGAAAATAGCGTTGAGCAGGAAGCACAAATGTCCCTTTCATGGTGTCTGCCTTTGACTGCAGGGAGCATGTGTAGTGTGAATTCTAATTGGTCTTAATAATAAAAAGCTGGAGTCAGAATTGGGGGGTAAAAGATCAGAGGAGTAAAGCGGCGAGCCGCTAAAGTTCTTACCTCTACGAAACCCTTAGAACCAAAGGCTGAGCTCCTGTCTCTGGGAGTCCTCAGACTGAATGGGAGAGAGCCTGTCTCCACCTCCCTAATGCTGGGAGTCCTCAGACTGAATGGGAGAGAGCCTGTCTCCACCTCCCAAGTACTGGGATGGAAGGCATGAGATTCCAAGTGTTGAGTTTAAGGTGTGTGCCACCACTGCCTGGCTTCTAGGATTAATTAGTAGCTAGCTCCTCCCTCTGATTTTCAGGCAAGCTTTATTTGTTAGAGCACAAATAAAATATCAAAGGCATGGCTTCACCAGTGGAGGGTAGCAGGGTGGTTGATGACAGGCTCTTCCAGAGGCTTCATATTCAAATGGCACCACAGAGAGAATACTAGTCATTAGGCACAGTTATTTAGATGTTTCAATGTCGGAGAGCTTCAGAGGGCTACGGCGAGTCATGGACCCTAACGGAAAGGTGGGCATCTCCCACTCTTTGCACTTTTTCTCTTTCTCGCCGCTGCCAAGATTACCTGGTTACTCCCCACAAGTACAGACAGTTGAAATCCTGCCCGGCAACAACATGACGACCGAGGGTATCAAAGAAGAGAGAAGCAACTTCCAGTCTCCAGCTCAGAACCCCTTTCGGCAGGTGAACCCCAAAGCTGGAGAGTTTGCTTACTCTACAGACAACGCCTTTGAGCAAGAGATTTACTTTGGTAAATACTCCAGGGTACGGTATGGGCCAAGGGAGCAAGGGCATCATGGGGCAAGAATAGTAGCGAAAGGAAGCAAGAGTCTCTGGAGGCATCTCCCAGTGCGAGAACAGGATCTGTGGCAGGGGTATCTAGTGGGGAGCAGACATTTCTTTTGTCTGCCTCTCTATCTCTCCATTTTACTAAGGAGTAGAGGACGGGTTTGTAACATGAGTCAGTTGACTTTAGGAACACCCTGTTCTTCTGTCTACCCTTTCCCCACTTTTAGATACCCGCCCTTCCTCCCCAATTGGCCTGCTGTGTTTTAAAAAACAAACAAAACAAAGCAAAAAAAACAGGCTTTGGAATCAGGCAGATTTCTTTAAATACTGGCTTGATTCCTTCCTAGTAACCTTCAGCAAATTACATAGTCACAATACCCCACCACCACCCCACACAGCCTAAATATGATACTTATAAGGCAATGCTAACAAGAATGTACTTTCGGTGCAGTAGACAAAGCATCCGCAGAGCTGCACAGTGTCCACCCTGCTAACCTTCCAATGCCCAGCCTTGTAGAACATGTTCCAAGCGGTTCCTTCTTTACCAATTCCATCTTGCTCTTACACTGCTAATGTCTGGGTCTTAAAGAGCTTAACAGAACTGTTATAAGGGTTTCATAGCTGGTGGGGTCAATTAAGTGTCCCTTGCTTAGTGTTTAGACCGCTTAGAAATTAGTTTCTGCTTTCCCAGTGGAAAACACTATCTTTGACTCTCCTAGGTCTTTATAAGGCTTCCCTACGAGGCTACTGGCTGTAACATTTCCAAGCAACAACCACCCTTTAACAGTGTCCCAAGGGCTTAGATTAGGGGGAAAGGAGGGGCTGGTCACTCATTGCATCTATCTTCATAGACGGAGTGAAGATTGTTCACCAGATTGGTGGAAGGAATGACCAAATTGTCTTGGAAAACCTCAATCGGTATGACAAGCACCTATCTAAGATCTTCCCGGAAACCCCTGAAAAGTGGAGCTTCCAGCCCGTCCCTGAAACACGTAAGGAGCATGATCAGAAAGCTAGTGATGGGGGAGTATGAAAGTGAGGCTGTTTCTTTAAAGTCATGGACACCAACAACAACCAGGGCACTCCCTTCCTAACAACTAAAAATGATCTCGCAACATTGTAAACTACTGATTGCAAGATGGTAGAACTTGGGTAGGGTGGAATCTGATATTAGGTGTAAACACATGGCTTAGGGTAAGTACCAGCAAGACAGGTGCATTCTCATGTATTCTCGGTGCTTCCACAGAATGCTCATCACACCCCTCACCCACCTCCGTGTCCCTGGCTCCAGCCCCTCCACCCCATACTCAACTCATCCTTGCCTCAGGTCTGAGGGTCTTTGATTTTTTTTCCCATTTTTCTTGGTATGTCTCTGTGTGTAGTGGTGTGTGTACATGTATGTATCAGTACCCAAGAGTAAGCACATGTGTGGAGGCCTGAAGCTAATACTGGAAGTCTTCTGGTGTAGGAGGTCCTTTTATGTGTTGCTTTCATTGGTTAATAAAGGAACTGCTTTGGGCCTTTAGCAGAGCTGTAGGGGAACAGAGCTAGGTGGGAAAACTAAACAAAACGCTGGGAGAAAAAAGGGCGGGGAGAGACACCATGGATCCCCCAGAGTCAGATGCTGGGAATTTTACCTGGTAAGCCACTGCCACGTGGTGATACACAGATTAATAGAGATGGGTTAAATTAATTTATATTTAGCCAATAAGAAGCTAGAGCCAATGGGCCAAGCAGTGATTTAATTAATACAGTTTCTGTGTGATTATTTCAGTTCTGGGCGGCCGGGACAAACAGTCTTCCTCAATTCCTCTCCATTTTATCCATTGAGCCAGGGGCTCTCAGGTGACCCCAGGTATCACTGATAGTTTGTCAGGCTAGCATGGTTGTTTTTAGAAGATCTCCTGTCTCAGCTTTTCAAGTGTTGGGATTCCAGTCAGGCCTCCACACCTGCCTTTCAGTTGGGTGCTGGAGATTCAAACCTCGGTCCACACATTAGTATAGCAAGTGCTTTGCCCCCTGAGCCATTTCCCCAGCTCTTCTTTTCTTTTTTTATGTATAAAGTTTTTCATTTTGCAAGACAAATATGACCAAGAAACAAACTTCTAAAACAAAATGCACCCATCTTCTAAGAGACTGTCTAATTCCTATGATTCTTTGTCCCATCACTGTTCAGGCGGGCTCTCTGGAGCTGAGCATGTAGCTAGTTGTAGTAGTCACTGTTCTGTGTTACAGGCAGACACCATGGCCAAGGCTGGTCTTATGAAAGGGTTTAACTGGGAGCTTGCTTACAGTTTCAGAGGCTTTCTTAGTCCATTACCATCATGGCTGGGAGCATGCACATGCATGGTGCTAGTACAGTAGCTGAGGGCTACAACCTGGTCCACAGGCTGAAAAGGAGTTGGTTGGTTTGGGCTTTTGAAACCTCAAAGCCCACCCCCAGTGGCAGACTTCCAACAAAGCCATACCTACTCTAACAAGGTCACACTCCTGATCCTTCTAATCCTTTCAAATAGTGTCATTCCCTGGTGACTAAGCATTCAAATATATGTGCCTATGGGAGACATTCTTTTTATTAATTTTTTTAAAAAATTTATATGCATTGGCGTTTTGCCTGCATGTATGTGTGAGGGTGCCAGATCCCCTGGAACTGGAGTTACAGAGAGTTGTGAACTGCATGTGGGTGCTGAGAAATTGAACCTAGGTCCCGTGGAAGAGCAGTCAGTGCTCTTAACTGCTGAGCCATCTCTGCAGTACCTAGGCGACATTCTTATTCAAAGCCCCAGACTATGTACAGCACCTGCAAGCATGTCCAAGTCCCCAGGTTACATAGTTAGGCAGTCAGGTGAGACCTGCCTCTTCATTGCACAGCTTATAAACTCAAGAAAGGAGCCCAGCGTTGGATTGCTTTGCCCACCCGGGTCAAGGGCCTTCTGCTGCAGGTGGGTGAGAAGGACACGCCTGTCAAAACTAGGAGAGTGAAGAAGCAGGTCCAGCCCCTGAAGGAGGATGTGACTTGGGAGCTGGCAGCACTGCGGAGGATGCTGCAGGAGTGGAAGACTGCCTGGGCACTCAGTAAGTGAAGGAAGGGCCTGAAATAGTGGATATCTGTATGTGTTCCCCAGTCTAGCAAAATGTAAAAGGTTGGTTGCCTCATTTAGTGGTGTGGACAAGAGCCGTTCAGTCAGCAGTGTGGGTGAACATTATTACATCTATGCTGGATTCTTGTTTTTTTTTGTTGTTGTTGTTGTTTTTTGAGACAGGGTTTCTCTGTAGCTTTAGAACCTGTCCTGGCACTAGCTCTTGTGGACCAGATTGGCCTTGAACTCACAGAGTTCCTGCCTCTGCCTCCCAAGTGCTGGAATTAAAGGCATGTGCCACCACCCATCTATGCTGGATTCTTTATGCATAGGCAGGTATGTGTGGGAACTTCAGTAATGCATGGGAACTGACTGTGTTGCAGGCTTTCTGACACCAGGCTTTTGTAGGAAGCAGTTCATTGAGTGCTAGCACTGTCTGTGGGATTTTTCTCAAATGCAGAGCCACAGGCATCCTGGGACAGAGCATTTTATACATTCTTTACCTTCTGAATGGATGGCTACTTTAGATTACTCGGCAGTGAAACAAAACAAACAAACAAAAGCTGAGATGGATGGGGCTGGAGAGATGGCTCAGAGGTTAAGAGCATTGTCTGCTCTTCCAAAGGTCCTGAGTTCAATTCCCAGTAACCACATGGTGGCTCACAACCATCTGTAATGGGGTCTGGTGTTCTCTTCTGGCCTGCAGGCACACACACAGATAGAATATTGTACATATAATAAATAAATTTAAAAAAAAAAAGCTGAGGTGGAAAGAGAGGGAAAGGATGAGGAACAGTTGGTTGCAGAAGAAATGAGTGTAGTTGTACTACACTTGTGAACGCTGACCATCCCACATGGCTGTTCCGCTTTTCTTCTCTTTGGCTCTTGGGGGCCCCTACCATAACCATACTGAGAAAACTACACAGGCAGAGACCGTGTCTTACCCATGTCTGAAACATGCTGGATAAACAATTCATGACAGGAAAGACAAAGGATATTGCCCCAGTATAATATATGCAGCTATCAAAAGAAACTGCAGTTGACTATAGAATTCAGTTGTAAAAATGAGGTTATCATGAATCTACTTTCCTTCAAGGAACTTTAGCTAGACGGTTGAATGCCTCTACCAACTGAGAACCTCATCCTTCACTGTTTTTGTGATGGGAGTCTTACTATGTTCCCTAGATTGCTCTTGAACTCATGTATTCATGTAGTCAGTCTTTCTTTGGGACTACCAGCCCCCAAGTAATGACATGGAGACTTATTACTATTTATGAAAGTTTGGCCTTTAGCTTGTTTCCAACTAGTTCTTATAACTTAATCTGCTTTTATTAATCTATAGTCTGCCACATTGCTCTTCTCCATTCTGTATGTTCAAGTCCATGTCTCACTGGTGAAATCCCCTCTCTTCTTCCCTGAGTTCCTCTCTCGGCCCAGATGTCCTGCCTATTCTCTTCTGCCTATCCATTGGCCATTCAGCTCTTTATTAAACCAATCAGAAGGCACCTTGCCAATCAGAGACACATCTTTACAGTATGCAAAAAGATTATCCCACAACAGATTCGTGATCCTCCTGTTTTAGCCTAAGTAACTGTGTGCCACCATAACCAGCCAACCACTATATTTTATTCCCCATTTATTTTCCATGGAAAGTTATTTAAGTAACGAGCAATAGCATATAAGATGAGATTGGGGAAAACTATCTGAGAAGTGTATGAATCACCACAGAAACAATTTGCCAAAGAAGCCTTTCTCTGAATTCTTTATTCTGACCTAAAGTGTTTCTTATATTGTCCTAGGGAAAGGGACTTCTTGTCTGTCCATTTACTGTACAATATCTAACCCTAACTAGATGATTCTCTTTTCATTCTTCTTCCTATGATTTAGTTATTGAATGGCATCATGAGACAGTAGAAAACCTATTGAGGGGCATAGTAAACATGTATGATGACATGAGGATCCAGGCCATCGTCACATGTGCTACTGCTGCTTTGGAAAGGCCCCGGATTGCCCCTAACAAGCAGGACTCAGGTGAGAGCTAGGACTCAGAGATTTGGAAACATCTGAACTGAGAGAGACCTTAGAGATTGCTTGAGCTCATTTTCCAAATGTAGAAATCAAGGCCTAGAGTCTGCAGGGACAGCAACACTCAGCCCTGGATTCCAGTTCAATGCCATAGTGTTAAGCTCAGGACCTCTTGCACACTGAGCATGCCCTCTACCCCAGGGCTTTTTGTATTACACTCATTGCATTTGTTTGTTCAATGGCTTGCACTGAGGTCCACATTTTCCTATCTTGAAATCTCATAATAGTAAAAATCCTAATGGCTGGGGGCTGGTGAGATCGTTCAGTGATTATGGCCACTAGCTGTTCTTACAGGGGACCCAGGGTCTGTTCCCACCCACATGGCAACTCATAACCATCTGTACTCCTGTCCCAGGGGATCTGATGTCCTCTTCTGGCCTCTATTGGCACCAGGCACACACATGCTACATATCCATTCAGACAAAATATTCATATAGAGAAAATAAAAATCCTAAACTATGAGGACTGAAGGTGTAACTCAGTGGTGGAGTGTTGGCCTGGAATGCTTAAAGTCCTAGGTTTGCGCCTCAGCAAAGAAAGGTAGGAAGGGAAAGGGGTGAAAAATACGTAAGTGAATTTGATAGCTTTTATATCTTAAAAATGAGTTGGGAATTTCCCTATTTTTACGGATGGTTTGTAATCGTTTAGGGAAAATAATGTCAACAGCCTTTCTCTTTACTAGCAGTAGTAACAGGTGCTACTAGAGTCAGACTATAACCTCCCAATGATGAAATGTTAGACAAAAACCCCTGCCCACTCCTCTGCATTGCATGTACCTTCTCAGAATCATTTACCTGAAACCTGTGCCAACTTGCTCCTTCCCTGAGCTGGAGACATCCTAGGCTCACTCTATCTCTACACTTACAATTGGGTAGTAACTGCCTGCTTACACTTCTGCTATTCCTGCAGCTAAGGTCAAGGACTGGCTTTACCTCTTCCAACTTGTCGGGTTTTTAAAGGGTCATCCACTTATTTCCTATTTATTGACCTCTAGACATGGGCATTCCCCCAGATGTGTTGCTATCTGGTGGTGCTGGGTCACAAACCTCATGCATGTTGAGCTAGCACTCTGCCAACTGAGCTACAGTCCAGGCTCCTCCAGGTTCTCCATGTTTGCTGCTCCCTCTGCTGGGATACTTTGTCCTCACCTGACAGCAGACACTTCCTGAGAAGCCTGCCCTTAGGCTTCACTATGTGCCCTGCTAGATGCTTCTACACATACTTTTTTTGTTATTCTCATTTTTTCTTATTTCTTTGAGCAACCGATACTATAATCTCATATCAAATCTGCAGTCTGTGGCACTTGACAGATATGTTCTGAGAGATGTGTCATACATCTCGCCATTGTGCATACATGAGTAATATTTACACGAAGACAACACCAGTGTTACTAGAAGACACCTCTTATGGGACCACTGTGCTGTATATGATCCATCACTGGCTGGAACATCATTATATGGCACTTGACTATACATACAAGAACACCTTTGTCCTCTGAATTGTGACCCCTTTCACAGGTCCTACACATCTAGATTTCAATCTTATTACTTACCCAAATAAAGTAACCTTTTTTTTTTTTTTTAAATACTCGGTATTTTTTTTCCAAGGTAGGGTTTCTCTATATAACAGTCCTAACTGTCCCGGAACTCACTTTGTAGATCAGGCTGGCCTCGAACTCAAAAGCTCCACCTGCCTCTGACTCCCAAGTGCTGTGATTAAAGGCATGCGCCACCACCGCCAGGCTCAGTAGACTTTTATTTGCTCACCTGAAATGCAAAAATTTCCAATCTACATCCCTTGATTGACTATCCCTTATTTGAAATGCTTAGGATCAGAAAAAAACTGGATTATTTCCAGATTTTGGAGTATTTGAATATACATGAATTATCTTGAACATGAGACGAGTCTAAACATGAAAGTTATTTATATTTCACGTGTACTTTATATATGTAGCCTAAAGGTAATTTCATATAATACTTATACTGTGTCCACATTTTTTTAAATTTTTGTTTTGTTTTTCGAGACCGGGTTTCTCTGTAGCTTTGGAGCCTGTGCTGGAACTAGCTCTTGTAGACCAGGCTGGCCCTGAACTCACAGAGATCCGCCTGCCTCTGCCTCCTCAGTGCTGGGATTAAAGGCGTGCGCCACCACTACCTAGCTTGTGTGCACATTTTTACTGAGCCTGCCACGTTAGGTGTAGATATCCCACCTGTGGTGTGGTGTCTGTATTAGGAGCATTTGGGATTTTGGATTTGGAGATTAAGGGTCTTAACTAGCATGTTCTGAACAGATGGCATAAGGGCCTACAACTTAAGTAAAACAAACAAACAAAACAACAGATGGACTAAGTGTGGAAGTATATGCCTACAATCCTAGCACTTGGGAGGTAGAGGCAGAAAGGTTAGTCTGGGCTATAAGAGACCCTCAAAAACAAAACAAACTGACAGCACAAAATCTGAGTCACGGCTCTACTGTTTCTTGGGATGATACTTGTGGGCAGAGATAAGAACTCTTTTCTCGAACCGAGCAGTGGTGGCGCACGCCTTTAATCCCAGCACTTGGGAGGCAGAGGCAGGCAGATCTCTGTGAGTTCAAGTTCAAGGCCAGCCTGGTCTACAGGAACTAGTTCCAGGACAGGCTGCAAAGCTACATACAGAGAAACCCTGTCTCAAAAAACAAAAAACAAAAGACAAAAAAAAAAAAAAAGAACTCTTTTTCTCCTGCTTAAGAATTTAAACTGAGTGCCTATCTTCTCCCCTAAGTTTCTGTTTAGTTTTCACTTACAGTGCTGGAGACTGAATCCAGCACCTTGTACCTTCAAAGCAGGTGCTCTACAACTGAGTTAAAATGTTTTCCTGCTTATAGGCAAAAACTCTTATGGCAAAAATAAGCCCCAGCTAATAAATCACATCAGAGCTGGAAAAAACTATAAATGAAAGATAAAATACATGACCAACAGTATACTTTGGGCTCCCTGAATGTCTTATTGCACACATGCCCTCCATGACCCTAGAACTTTACCTATGAAGCTAAGAGATATCATACTCATGGAATGTAAATTCATCCAGAGTGAAGCTATAGAAGGCTTCAGGAACCCCAGACAGAGCCTGGAGAGATGGCTCAGCGGTTCTTCCAGAGGACCTGAGTTTGATTCCAAGCACCCACATGGTAGCTCATAACCACCTATAGCTCCAGTCCCAGAGGATCCAAAGCACTCTAATCCCAGCACTTGAGTGGCAGAGGCAGGCACTGCAAGCACATGGTGTAGACATATATACAGGCAAAACACCTAAAATAAAAATAAAAGTTAAGAAAAACATTTTAACAAACTAAAAAAAGAACCGCAGATAAAAAGAATGCCTGACATCACTACCCTGACAAGCTTGTGCTTATAGCAAGTATGAATGTTTGTAGTTAAGTCTAAAAGACTGCCTGTTGGGTTCTGCAAACTCAGAACTGAAATACTGTATTAGACAAGGAGTAAATAGGTTGAATTTATTTACTAAGATGCATGGCGGAAGTTACTATAGCTTTGGCTTCAGTACTAGAGACCAGATGATAAAGGACTGGAAATTGGTGTATTAGCACCTGGATCCTTTGCACATAAAATCCTGCCCATTGTAGAGCATCAACTGGCTTGTGTTTTAGTAAGCCACAGACATAGAGTGTATCTTGGTAAAGATGTTGTCTGAGAGAAAAGCAAAGGTCTGATGCCCTCTTTTATTGCAGAACCAATTATTCCAGATTTGCCAGAGGTCCTCCTGCCTGCTCTAGAGGCCGCTCTGTCTGACAAGAATCCCAATGTGAGGATGGCAGCAGCAATATGCCAATATGCCATACAGTCACATAATCCCACTGCCCGGGACATCATGCAGACTGCCCTTGTGAAGGGTGAGTAACTCCCTGACCTGGCACATGGGATAGAGGCTACCTCACTATCAGCTTTCCCAGTCCTTTCCTTTTCCTATAAGGCTGAGATACAATTGGGTTTAAGTGTCTACTAGGCACGTGGAGACATTAGTTCTTTTAAGTCGTTTTACAAAACAAGTGGCATGAATTGGTACCTGGACTGAGCTTTCATAGATGCATTCTATAAACCATGTCCTAAGATGGATGAAACTTGAGATGCTGTCTTAACTAAAATAAGCTACATACTAAAAGACAATTACCTAGTCTCCTCCGTGTGGGAATGTAGAAGAGTGATTACTATGGATTAGGGTAGGGAGCAGAAAGTGGGTAAAGGCAAGTGGGTTTGACCAATGCAATGCTGTATGCATACATTGAAACAGCACCCCAAATCCCGGTTAACAATACAATTAATACATGCTAGCCAATAATTTCAGGGCTAGACTTCTAGCACAATGGTAGTATGATTGCCCAACACATTAAGACCCAGAATTTGAGCCGGGCGGTGGTAGCGCACGCCTTTAATCCCATCACTCGGGAGGCAGAGGCAGGCGGCTCTTTGTGAGTTCGAGGCCAGCTTGGTCTATGAGAGCTAGTTCCAGGACAGGCTCCAAAGCTACAGAGAAACCCTGTCTTGAAAAACCAAAACAAAAAACAAAAACCCAGAATTTGATCCCTAGTACCAAAAAGTAAATACAACAATACAAAACATTTTATTGAAAAGATAGCATAACAATAGTTAAGTACATTTTGAAAGTTTCTTTTTTTAAATCACCTCCTCAACACATCATGCTTCCAATTTCTGCACAGTACCACCTAGGCATTATCATATTGGAGTTAACAAGGCTGTCAGGTGAGGCCACTGACCTGTCTGGAGATGAGCTAGCTGCTCCTTGCCTTAGCATGGGAAAACTGTTTGGCTGCTCTGGCCTTCTGTATATGAACAATCCACTGCTTAATTCATCTGTTTTAGGAAGGGACTTCCTCCTAAGCCTCTTTAGCCTTCCCAGTCTCCACAGAAACAGCTGCATTTCTTAGCTATGTCGGAAGTGTTACCCAAAAGGAGCTTGTAATGTTTTAGTCGAGCCTCATGGCACACACCTTTAATTCTAGCACTTGAAAGGTAAAGGCAAGGTGATCAGAAGTCAAGTTCAGGACCAGAGCTATAGCTTGGTAGCACAGGGTTTACACCACATGCACTGAGTCCTGGGATTCTATCCCTAGTACTGCCACCACCCAAAAAGCTCAAAGTCATCTCTGCTAGGCTAACCTGAACTAAATGAAATTCTGTCTTCCAAAAAAAAAAAGTTTTGCAGGTTTTTTGTTTTTATTTAAAATGTTAATGTATGGTTGAAGTATGGGAGTGGATTTCTAGACTCAGTAGGACACTGGAAAGTGTCTCACTTATCAGGTAGTTAGCAGTCATAGCTATCAATTCAAATGTTCTCTCTAGGAGAAAACATTCTGAACTAATTTTTTTCAACCCACCGGTCAGGTAACAGTGTGGACAGCTGGGCTGCAGCTCAGTGCTTGGCTCTGGAAGGCATTGCCACGTACCCAGTGATTAAAAGGATCCTCTACCAGCTCTTTAATAAGAAGAATGAGGCCACTGAGGAACAGTCCTGTATCCTCCTGAGCCATCTCAGTGGAAAGACGGTATGTGTGCACTTCAGAGAAAGAAGAAAACGAGGTCTTGAGGAGTAAGTGTCTATAGTTGGTGCACACAAGAAATCGAGAATGCAGGTGGCTGAGAATGATGTTAAGCATAGGCCAAGTACACCAAGTCTGTGTAAAACTGGATATGGAGAAGTGTACAGGGGGATGTGAGATGCTAGCTGAGAAGTTTCTAGCTGCATAAAGGTTGAGTCATGACATGCAAACACGGAAGCTTATCACTGAGACCCCCACAACTCCTTTATTTGGGGCAGAAACATGAGACTCCACACAGACTGAGGCAGATAGAAACCATCATCCCAGGGACTGGAAACAGTCAGAAGGGAAGGCCCTCATTTTCTGCTCAGATTATCAGGCCTGTATTTTCTTTATGGTTTATAATTCAAGCCAGTTGCTTGGGTAGAAGAGTGCCCCATCTCTTATAAATCCACTCTGTCCCTTAATAGGAACAAATATTTCATGACCTTGAGGCATTTACTATGCTGAATGCCATAGTTAGGATATAATTTCTTCAAGATTCTAGAATCTCGAGTAAGAGAGACTATCCATGCAAGTCATCCTTTTTCTCAGACCCTGATCCACACAATGCTTGCTGTGGAGCTGAACAGTGGGCAATGGAAGGACCGCATTGTGGCCTGCCGCGCTTTCTCCCGGATCAGTGGAAATATCTGCATAGTAAGTCTTCTGTCTTTGCTCCCAGAAAGCCTGGCAAAGTTGGCCTGGAGTCTTCCGACTTTTTTCTTCTATCTATCTCATTGCTGCTTCTAATTCATAACTTGAAGTATCATGTGCTTCTCTCATTTTAAACCAGTGTTTCTTGGTGGGTTGGTAATCCACAAACTGTGCCACAGCCACTATCAAATATACATATAAACCAAGAGAGGGAGCTTATAAACTTAATAGTAATCTGACACTATTTCAGTATCAGTAGACATTATAAAAGTATCAGTCAGTGATGCATGCATTCCTCCCTCACTCTATGCTGAATATTGGTCCTTGATTTGAGAAACAGACTGAAAGGACCCAACAACCCAACTAAACAAATGCCTGTGTTGTTCCCTGAATATTCAGCACATACATGTAAATACATGGTCCCTGCTTTCAAAAACAATGGCATTGCAACTGGAGCAACAAGACTAACAATACAAATGAATTTGATGTTGACCCCTCTGGTGGCCAGCAAGACTGTCTCCCTGGACCAAAGAACATGCCAAAGACCTGTATGGAGTACCAGGGGACTACAGACTTTTGAACTTGAATAACACCAACAAAGCACTTCTCATTTTTATTATTAAAGCAAGCAAAACATGAGGTAACATTTACAGTTAGCTTAAGCACATACAAGTACAATGAGGGAGGACACCTGGTGTTGTCCTATCATCTTTGGCCATGTGAAAAAAGCCAATAGTCTTCCCAGGCCTTTGCTTTTCCCACAGAGATAAGCATTCCCTTCACATCCTTGCTTTCAAGCACACTAACTTATCATAGTTTATGCAGTTCTTTCTAGAAGGCCCCCTATAGGAAGAACGTTCTGCACTCTGGCCCACCCACAGTTCACAGCTTTCCTGCACAGGCTCCCACAGCTTGAGAGCAGAGTGAATACACTGCTCTCGTGGAACTTTCAGGAGACTGCTGTGTGCTACTGAATGTAGGTGGTTGAACAGCTTGAAGGTGTGGAACTTGGCTACAACTGAGGAAGAAATTCTGAGCAAGTGAAACCTGAACCTCTTTTTACTATTGCATTCTAATCACTAGCTGTCCACGTGGAATCAGTCCCTTCTTTCCTTAGAGCTGCTCCATCTTTTGATCACACTGGGTACTGTCAGTATAGACCCTAACACGGCTATTCCTGCTTAGAAGCAGTGCCCTCCATTCTTTTTTTTTTTTAAATATTCATTTTTATGTTATGTGTATGGGTGTCGGGTTCCCTGGAACTGGAGTCACAGACAGCTGTGAGCTGCCATGTGTGTGATGGGAATCGAACCTGGGTCCTCTGGAAGAGCAGCCAGTGCTCTTAACCATTGAGCCATCTCTCCAACCCCAACAGTGCCCTCCATTCTTAACCCTCACATTTTGTTAAAGAATGCACAATAACCTGAAGAGGTTTGAAAACAGGCCGATTCTTTCTCATATGCTGTAGTTTCCTCTGCTAAAACACACAGCTGTGCACAAGTTACAGATGATGAGGACTTCATCAAAGACTGCAGGAATTTAAAAGGGCAATGTGCCTGAGTTCTTCTAGTCATTCAATAAGCTAGCAGTTTCTGATCACACCCCCTCTACATTGGTAAGCATTATGAGGGCATCAGTGGTACAGAACTGTAGCTTACCTTGGTAATGCTAACTAGCTATAACAAGAGAGCTGTAAGACACTATAGTATACACAGGGATTTCTTTTTTAAAAAAAAAAAAAGATTTATTTATTATGTATACAACATTCTGTCTCTATGTATGCCCGCACGCCAGAAGAGGGCGCCAGCTCTCATTGCAGATGGTTGTGAGCCACCATGTGGTTGCTGGGAATCGAACTCAGGACCTCTGGAAGAGCAGCCAGTGCTCTTAACCACTGAGCCATCTCTCCAGCCCCTACACAGGGATTTCTTATGCTTACGGGAGGCACATGAGACTTTACTAGGGAGGTATCTTTTTTTTTTTTTTTTTGCTGAGACAGGGTTTCTCTGTGGCTTTGGAGCCTGTCCTGGAACTAGCTCTTGTAGACCAGGCTGGTCTCAAACTCACAGAGATCCTCCTGCCTCTGCCTCCTGAGTGCTGGGATTAAAGGCGTGCACCACCACCACCCGGCTAGGGGGGTATCTTTTGAGCTGAGTTCTAAATAGAAAAATACCTGGTACCAGATGGAGGTAAAGATAGATATTTCAGGCTCAGAAACTAGTTTACACAGTTACAGTATCACCATTCACAACTGCAGTAATGTTCTCCCTTCCAGTAAGAGAGAATACCCTGATACAGTGACCATCTGTTATGCTTTGTACAGGACATGGACTTTCAGTACTAAACCTGGAAATCTCAGGCAATCTGGAATGAGGGATTACTCAATTATGTAATACTTTCACATTTCAAGTCTCTTACATTCATGTTGGTACCAACATGACACAGGAGTTTAAGAGATGAGTTTGGGGAACAGACCTGGGGTCTAAGACCAGGCATAAGCATTTAGCAGATTATCCTCGGGCAAGTTAATCAAAGCCTCCATTGTGTCATCTGTACATAGAAATATCATCTGCCCTACCAGACTGAGAGATTAGAGGATAGAAGAAAACCTGGTGTCAAGTACAAAATAGATGAGCCAATTTTCATACCTATTGGTAGGATATGAAACATAAACTAATCCAGCTGATGTGGAATGATTGGAACAAAGAAGTAAGGCAAGCGGCTGCCAAAGCACTGGGGCAAATGAACCTTGGGAAAGAGGTACATGACATGATCAGGTAAGATTTAGTCACTGTGAGCACAGAAACTCTTCCTTTCTTAAGAGTGCCTGGGTGACCTGCAGCCAGCCAGCATCTGCTGAGTTCCGTGTATGATCAGCATTGTGCTAGATCCCACTGCAAAAAGTTCAGTCCCAGCTGGGCGGTGGTGGCGCATGCCTTTCATCCCAGCACTCAGGAGGCAGAGGCAGGTGGATCTTTGTGAGTTTGAGGCCAGCCTGGTCTACAGAGCAAGTTCTAGGACAGGCTCCAAAGCTATAGAGAAACCCTGCCTCAAAAAAAAAAAAAAAAAAAAAATTCAGTCCCTACAGGAACCACCACCATGGCTAGCCAAAGAAGTGTTGGATGCCCACTAAGTGTGAGGCAGTCTTTCAGGTATTTTAGGGAAGACACAATTCTGATGAACATAAACACAATATACAAATACCTAATTATAAAATCCAAACCATGCTAAACTAGAACAATGGCATATACCATAACTGCTATAGAAAAATGGGATACTCAATGTAGGTAGTAAGGCCAAGTTCCACAGAGACACAGGCATTCCAGGCTGGGAGACAACTGCCAAAATGAGCACTGTATTGGTAAGAGGAGGTATAAGTTGACACTTTTCTTTAGTTGGTTGTTCAAGACACCTGAATGTCTACCATATGCGAGGTAAAAGGAGTTCAGGAAAATAAGACACCTGAGGTCTGAACCCAGTGAAACTTAAATGATTATAAAGGTATGTCTACATAACTGGACGCACAAAGCTAGAATTCTATCCTGAGGGCATGGTGGAAGAGAACAAGGCACAGAAAAATTTAAGGGAAATAAAAGTCACTTGTGTCTTACAGGATTAAGCTGAGTCAAGGAAATTCCCAGGAACGGATCAAGGCCCTCTCCCTGATCCGTGTGCTCAAGCTCATGACAGCCAAGCTTCTCCCGAGCTTCCTGAGCTGCTTCTCTGATGAGTTCATAGCAATTCGGCAGGCAGCTTGTTTGGCGGCAGGTGCCCTGCAGATCTGTGACAAGATGGTAAGTCAAGGCAACATGTTGTCATCTTATCTGTTGGACCTGAAGAGAGTGTCACCATCTCTGCTGTGCTCAGTACACTCACTATTCCATGGGAACGTGGATGAGCAGTGACAGGAAGGTGAAAGGAGACACAGACCACATCAATCAATAAGAAACATTTAGCCTAGTGAGCCCAAACTTCAAGCCAGAGCATGCTACCTTCTCAAATCTGTTCTCATCTCAGTTAACTAGCTTCCTAATACCTGGTCGCTGATAGGCTTAAGAGCTAGTGCCAATGGGGACTGAAGAGAAGGTTCAGCAGATAAGGGCACTGGCTGCTCTTCCAGAGGACCTGGGTTCAATTCCCAGCACCCACACGGCAGCTCTCAACTGTCTGTAACTTCAAGATCTGACACCCTCACACAGACATACATACAGGTACAACGCCAATGTACATAAAATAAAAATAAATAAGTTACTTAAAAATTAAAAAAAGAAAAAAGACTTAGTGCCAATGAATAGAGTTTACACTCCCTCATTATTAGGGGGAAGCTAGACAGAAGTATTCAAAGAAAGTCTAAGTGAAACATGGTGTGATCCTTGCACTTGGGAGGTAAGGTAAGAGACAGAAGCTCAAGAATCTGAGGTAAGGGACTGGAGAAATGGCTTAGCAGTTAAGAACACCGACTGCTCATCCAGAGGATTCAGTTTCATTCCCAGCATCCACATGGCAGCTTACAATTATCTGTAATTCTAGTTTCAAGGGATCCAATGCCACCTTCTGGCCTTTGAGGGCATTGTACTACATGGTACATAGGCAAACACATGCAGGCAAAACACCTATCACATTAGAAAGCATTTGAGGTCAACCTAAGCTACAAAGTAATACAGTCTCAAAAGTGAGTGGGAGTGGGGGCATAGGGGAGAAAGTTTTGAGACTAGGGGTACAATTCAGTGGTAGAGCGTGTAGTTAGTGTGTGTATGGCTACAGATCTATGTGCTAAGGAAAATACACAAAGACTAGACAATTCAGCTAGTTATATAGGCTGAGACTTGGGGCTGTAGCTCATTTGTCACTAGAATTGATAGAAGGTTGCTTTTCCAGCTAAAGCATCCCTAGAAGTAAGTGGGGTCCCTGTTTCTGGTCCATTCTTATTCTGGTTCTTCCCACTCAACTTTTCTTTGTCTGCAGGTGCTTGAATGCCTCCTGAATCTGATGCACAGAGATCCCTACTGGAGAATCAAGGCTTTCGCCATTCGAGGTATTTCAGAAATAGCTCCAAGCCCTAGACTGGAAATACTTTCTTCGAGCTGACAGATACCTAGAAACTCTAGTGAGACAGCTAAAGTGTAGTGGAAAGCACTGTCTTAGCGTCTCAGAAGTCTCTGTGCTGAGAAAGGAAAGAGATTTTCTTTTCTTTTTTCTTTTTTTTTGGGGGGGGGTTTCAAGACAGGGTTTCTCTGTAGCTTTGGAGCCTGTCCTGGAACTAGCTCTTGTAGACCAGGATGGCCTTGAACTCACAGAGATCCGCCTGCCTCTGCCTCCGGAATGCTGGGATTAAAGGCGTGCGCCACCACTGCTCGGTGAAAAGAGATTTTCTTTTAAAGGTTTAGCTAATGATCCTAAGTCTAGGTCTGTTTAAACTTGTTAGCAAAGAACAGACTACACAGTCCCCACCAACAGAATTAAGGATAAGTTTCTAGTTGAAATCCACTGTTGGATACATCTTGCTTTCCCTGGAGATTTCAACTATAGCACTCACTGAGTCAAATCAGATTCAAGACAGTTACAAAGAGTTTAAAACTTGCTCTTCGGTGGTGATGCCTTCAATCCCAGCAATTGGGAGGCAGAGGCAGGTGGATCTCTGTGAGTTTGAGGCCAGCCTGGTCTACAGAGCCAGTTCCAGGACAGCTAGGGCTACACAGAGAAACCCTGTCTTGAAAAACAAACAAAACCTTGCTCTTCAGTTTTTAAGGCTTTTATCTAGAACTTCTGTGCTGCTTCTCTTTCTGAAATGGTCTCTGATAGACCCCCCCTAGGAGAACAAGACCTAGGAAATCCTGAGAAATAATTGTGCCTTCCTCCCCGACCAGTCTACCTTAACTACTCTGCTCTTCCATGTCAGATCTGTCCCCAATCTAATTCCTAAACAGGCAACCTTGTCTTTGTTTATATCCCACTAGGCAAGGACAGGATGAAACACTGCTCTTAGGGTCCTTTGGAAGAACTATCCTAGTGCAGTCAGGCAGGGTGGCACATACCTAGAACTGCAGCCCTCAGAAGGCAAAGGCAGGGAGATCACCACAAATGTGAGGCCAGCCAGGGCTACACAGCAAGACCCTGCCCCAAAGCTAGGCATCAAACACTACACATGCTGAACAACGCTTTGCTAGCTCTCTAAAGTTCCTTTCTAAACTTTACTACTTTTCACTTTACTATCTTATAATTAACTGCATCCCCCAAGATACTGTCTGCAATACTCAAATTCCTTCTGGATGTAGGATAGTCAACTTAAGTCTTCAATGACGGTGGAACATGCTTGCTCTGTCGCCTCTACAGCTTTGGGACAGATTGGGCAAGTGAGTCCCCAGCTGACAGATCTTCTGCTCTGGGCTATCCACTATGAAGAATCACCAGGTGTACGACTGGAAGCTTGCCGTAGCATCCTAGCCCTCAAGCTTCAAGGAAACCAGGTCAGGGACACCTTTCTGGATGTGCTACTCCTGGAGGACCACGAGGCTGTTCTTAAGTAAGCACTAAACCTCTGGTTTCTGCCATGACCTCTGAGACTGCCAACCCTCCAGTCCTTGAGCACTAAATATGTTCTGTCTTTCCAGGCTAAGCGGATAACAAAAAATTCTGCCATAATTAGACTGTCACAGCTCCCATAGTTCATGTGTTATTTCTCTTCTTCCAGGGAGTTTTAAATTACTCATTTATTCAACAAACATTTATCCAGTAGCTACTGAGACAATAGAGTCAACAAAACCAGGGTTTCAATGCTATTTATCCACACTGTAAGTGCTGTGCCTCCTCCTAGTCCTTTCTGTTTGTCTCAATCCTCCAATGCAGATGAAAGTCTACAGTATAAAGCTGTGCTGACAATTAATGAAATGACATTTGGTAACTTTCACAAAGGTGTTTAATAACAGTAACTGTCACTGCCTTCACATAAATACTCCGGAACTGCACAAGGGCCGTGTAAATTATCACATCATTTCTGCAGAGAAGACTCAGTTACTGTTGAAGATTGGAGTTTAGGGTTTCTTGCCTAATTCCAAATCCTACATTGTTTAACATCATGTTTTATTTTTAAGGACAGGGTAGAACAATCTTTCATACATTTCAGGGAGATTTACCAGGCAATGATGGCACTCAACTTTGAAACTGAAGGAAATCAAGAAATGCTTCAGAAGATCAAGAACAAGGTAAATAAGTACAAACTGTGTTTGCAGGAGGAACTCCAGGGCTTCCAAGTTTTACTAATAAGCATGATCTAGTCAATACTTTATCTTTTTTGTTTTGGTTTTTTGAGAGTTTTACTATGTAGCTCAAAAGGACCTTCATGATGTTCTTGCTCAGCCTCTCAGCCCCACTCTTGGCGAAATCGAATCACTCTGAAGCTTTTTCCTCATTAATCCTGTCGGTTGCTTGCTTTTCCAAACATTTTCCCCTTAGATTGAAACACTAAATCAAAAGGACTTGCTGACGGAGAAAATATTGAATATGGAAGTGGCCATAAGAAATGTGAAGGAAAAAGCAAGACGTATTTACTCACAACCCAAGGAGGGCCAAAAACCACTGGAACTCCAAACTTTTCTTCAAGACATTTTTGACAGTAGGTTTCTTCTGGATGAACCCATCCCTTGACTCTTCTTACCAGGCTATCCCAGGACTTAGACATTGGGGAACTGCATAGGAGCCCTGTATGATTTAAGTCAGGAAGGCTACTCATTTTCCTTCCTGCTTTCCATTCACTGCCCCCGCTCCCCAGGTTTCCATCCATTTGCAGCTGGGTGTAATTTAAAAGGTAGCTCCATCTGAACTGATTTTAAAAGGACATACTAGAAAAGCACAAGTCTTTAGAGAAACAAATTACTACTATGTGTGTTTGATTAAGCACCCTAAAAGACCTTACACATTTCACCTTTTATAGTGGCCATCTCCAGAAAGTGCAGCCGGAAGAACAATCATTTTATGTTCTAACTTAAGGAAAAAAATAATTTCTAAAAGTTCTCAACCTTAAAAACTGAATCTATGAGTTATGATGACATGATCTTAAGAGGCCTAGATACATTCTAGGTGATGAGGGGTCAAAAGTTGAACTATACCAAAATATACTTACAAAATCTGTAAGCAGCAACCTCAGGTCATTCGGCCAGTTGCCTACCAGCTACCACCCCAAACCCGGATCTTCTGCTTCCAAGTGCTCTTTCTGGTGCACCAGGCTCTCTTCCACCAATCATGAGAATATGCACTTGCCAGATTTGGGGAAGTTTCGTCCAACTGCCAGGGGAAAACAAATGAGAGTGGAAAGTAACTTGAACACCAATCTTCCCTGTGGCCAGTGTGCTAAAAGGTGGATGACTAAAGCCTATGAAAGCATAACCAGGTGGCATGACCCTGTCCTTTAGGGGGCAGTGCCAGTCAGTCACTGATTTAAACCAAGCACTGAGCAAATACAATATATACTTCCAAGCTGACTCTGCCAGTGGAAGCTTCCCGTTAGGATTGCCCGGTGGGAGCTCACGTAGCATAACTACAGTGAGTAAACCACCTGCAAAGCTAATAAATGGTTCCAACCACATCTGCTTCTCTTCTTTAATGAGTGTGATGCTGAGGATGAACCCAAGGCACCACACATGCCAAGCATGCACTTGCTCTACCCAGCCCTCTTCTTTAAAAAAGTTAATATACTCCTTTGACATCATATACCATATTGCCTTTCATCTCAGCCATATCTCCCTTATCTTCTTCCTTGTCTCACACTTTTCAAATCACCCCACACACATACACACACAAATCTAGGCTTAGAAAAGAGAAACAGTCTTTGGCACTTTTTAATAAATCTTCTAACATTCATACAAACTTAACATAGCATACTGACCCCGTCCCACAAACTGATGAAAGAGAACGCAGAGAAGCAACTTCCATATAAAAATCCCTAAGGTCTCAAGCAGATTGGCACAGCCAATGCCACACAACACGCTGAAGCCCTCAGGGAATGCAGTTGGTACTGTGAAATGATAGGGGTCGTTACTTCTGCAGACACAGCTTCCCCCCCCCCTCCAATTTCTGTTTACTTTTGTACCTAGATGAAGAGGTTCCTCCTAAAAGAGGGTCCGAGCTTTGCGACACTGAAGCAGTCATAAAGGTAAGCGTAACCATACTGATGCCCAGCAAGGTAAGACCATGACTTCTTTAAGGGAGAACAAGGTGCCGGCGGTAGTGGAGGGAGAATCCGACCGCATTCTTTCCAGCCATCCTCAAGACACTAACTCAGAACAAGAGGGGCCTTGGTGAGCAGCAGCCCCTTATCATACAACATGGTTGCCAAGGAAAGCTGGTCTTCCACACTGTCACAGGGCAGATCCCCTACTCTCACAAACTCTGGGTAGGAGCGAAGCAAGAGCTCCATGGCGTCAGCTTGCTGTGGGTAGATTTCTAAGCACTTGGGTTCCTCCAGATGATAAACACGAGAGTTTTCCACCGTGTAATAGAGGAACAAACGGCCTCCCTCACCCACCAGCCGAGCTATGCCATCCTGAAGCATATGGACTTCTGTTTCCGTGGTCAACTGGGCCCCCACATTGACAGGCTCTCCAGCCTCCCAGCGAATTGGGAGCCCGTGAACACTCAGTGCCCGTTCCCGATCAGTCAACACGGGGGGCAGAGAATCGTGGATGAAGTCTTTGGCTCTCTGGTCGGCCACAGCATCGACAGGAGCGAAGTGTCCCAGGCGCGCAACCAGGACCCGCACCTTTTCCATGAATGCTGTTCTTCTCGGATCCTTAGAGTCTGAATGCTGGGCTCCCATGTAATCCATGAAGTCTCGAGGCAGACCCCTGCGGAACTCCACATTTTCTTCTATTGCTGCTTGCACAGCCAGGGGCAGTACAGCCTCCAGGAAGTCACCCCATGTATTGCGCTGGAAGGTGGACAAGGTGAGGTGCAGAGAGTGGACCCCATCCTGACATTCGGCTTGATGAATGAAGCCCCGAGGAAAATAAAGCAGGTCGCCAGGTTCCAACACAGTTTGTAGCACCGGCTCACCAAGGTCCTCCTGGCTGAAGTTGGGACTAGATGTCAGAGCGAGCTCCTCACTTGGGTCCCGCGGTCGGTAGACACGCCAGAGTTTCCGACCTTCCAGCTGCAAAACGAAAGCCTCAATGTCGTCGTAGTGGGGGGCAAAGCCCTGGGAGTTGGGGGGCGTGAGGTAAACGTTGGAGCCGGCCATGCTCCCGAACTGTTCCTGGAGCACGGCCAAAAACTGCCACACGGTGGGCGAGAAAGCCTGCGGGCAGAGAAGGCGCAAGGAGCAGCCGGCCTGGTACAGGGACCAGGCGGCGGCGGGCAGGGCGCGGCCCGGTGGGTTCAGGGTCTCCCGCCGCCCGTCGATGTAGCGCGCGGCGTCCAGATGCTGCCCGAAGTGCACGTCCTCGTGGCGCAGCATCGAGTCCAGGTCGGCGGTGGAGAAGAGGCCTCCGTAGTAACTGGGGTCCTGCCGCCGCACCAGCACCGCCTCCCGCTCCCACAGGCGCCGGTAGAAGTGATCCGGGGGCAGGGGCGCCAGGAGCCACTCGAAGAGGCGGGCGGCGCGCCTCCGGCTGCTGGGGATGCCGTTCAGCTCGGCCAACACCTGCTGCAGCGGCGAGTCCCACGGCCGCTCCGCGTCATCCACGCGCGGGCCCGGAAGGGGGACCGGGGTCCCCAGGAGGCGAGAGACGGCGGGCCGCTTCTCCACGCGGCGCCGCACGGACAGCGAAGCCGGCCGCGGCTCCGCCGAGAGCGAGGGCTCCCGCCGCTCGGCAGGCGCCTCCCGCGTGCCCGCGGCCGGCTCCACCTTGGAGGCCGAGGCCTTCCGCAGCAGCGGGCGAGCCCTCAGCGCGGCCACCCGGGCCGCAGCAGTTTTCCGATGCCTACGGATCCTCCGGGGCCTCGAGGGCAGGGCCAAGACCGACCCGTCACGGGGCTGGCGCCGCCGCCTCCCCCGCCCGCGCCTCGGCAGCGCCGCGCCGTTCTGGAGCTCCTCCATGGCGGGGCGGTACAGAACAGGAGAAAGCCGGCCGGAGCCCCGCTCCTGCGGCCGCCGTGCTTGCTGGGAAGAGGGCGTCCCCTCCTGCAGCCCCTAGTAGGCCACGCCTACCGTCCTCCTGGGTCCTTTGGCTGGCCGGGTTAGCCACCTTCTTTTAACTACGTGGTACGAGATGGGAAGGCTTGAAAATCCCTACTAGAGAAAGACTCCTTGCTGACCGAACAGTTTAAGAAAACAAGGCACGAGGCATTCCAGAAGAAAACAATTTCTTTCCTCTTTTTTGTTCGTTTGTTTTTTGAGACATGGTCTCTCTACGTAACTCTAGCTAGTCCTAGAACTTGCTCTGTAGACCTCATGGAGCTCACAGAGATCCCCCCTGCCTCTACCTCGGGAGTGCTGGGATTAAAGCCGTGCGCCACCACACCCTGCTTCCTCCATTTTAGTCTTCTTCCTCCAGTCAATATTGTGGCAGGAATTTTTGTTCCTCAGTCGTTTCCTGGTAGAATGAATGAAGGCAAAGTTTGATTTTTCTTTCTTTTTTATTTATTTATTATGTATACAGCATTCTCAGTATTCTGTCTGCATGTATACCTGCAGGCCAGAAGAGGGCACCAGATCTCATTACAGATGGTTGTGAACCACCATGTGGTTGCTGGGAATTGAACTCAGGACCTTTGGAAGAGCAGGCAGTGCTCTTAACCACTGAGCCATCTCTCCAGCCCCAAAGTTTGATTTTCTATGTGAATCACACAGTTCTTACTGGTTCTCTTCACTGCAGGAAATTTCATTGTTGGCCAGGCGGTGCTAGCACACGCCTTTAATCCCAGCACTCCAGAGGCAGAGGCAGGCGGACCTCTGTGAGTTCACCGCCAACCTGCGGTCTACAGAGGGAGTTCCAGGACAGCTAGAGCTACTACACAGAGAAATCCCTTGGGGGAGGGGGGAAGAAAGCAAAATAAACAAACAAACACCCTCATTGTTAAGCCTTTCTCCATTTCCTTTCCCTTTCTCCTTCCTCCATTACAAATCCTTGCTGGATAAGAAGGTTCATGCCGTTAGGGACCTAGAGAAACCCCCAAAGACCTCCAGCCACGAGTGCAATAACAAGAGTGTTTTATTAATTCCAACGTAGGGGTGGCACTTGGTGACCCCCAAAGAAGGTCACAAGCGTCTTTTAAGCTAAATTAGGGAAATTCCAGACAGGAGGGATTAATCTGAGGCTGATTGGTGGAGGAAAGATTAGTCAGGGGCCTGATTGGTGAGAGGTCCTAGTGGTTAGGGACCTTCCAGCAGCAGGGCAGGGAAAGCTATCTTTAGCCTGTAGAAATCTGGGGGGCATCTGCTAAGCTAGCAGAAGGGCTTTTGGGGACTTCTGAGCCAGCAGAAGGGGTTGTGAGAGTGCTTGCTGATGGTCACCCATAAGTTGTGGTTTTCATGAGACATGCTTGCTCAGCTTTGTCCCATTCTAGCAAGTGAAATTAAGGTCTGGCTTCTGTCAGGGCTCTGGTCTGCGCCCCCCCCCCACAAGCCTTTTCAAGGCCTGTAATCCCAGCACTTGGAAGGCTGAGGTTACAAGGTGAGATTCTTGTGATTAATATTCTTTCTCTGAAAAGGAAGTTTGTCAGTGTTTTGTTACCTAATCCAGCCTGGTCTCAAACTCCAGGTCTTCTTCTTCTTCTTCTTCTTCTTCTTCTTCTTCTTCTTCTTCTTCTTCTTCTTCTTCTTCTTCTTCTTCTTCTTCTTCTTCTTCTTCCTCTCTCTCTCTCTCTCTCTCTCTCTCTCTCTCTCTCTCTCTCTCTCTCTCTCTCTCAAGATTTCTTTATTATTTATACAGTGTTCCTCCTGCATGTTTGCCTGAATGCCAGAAGAGGGCACCAGATTTTATCCTAGATGATTGTGAGCCAGCATGGGGTTGCTGTGGGGTTGCTGAGAATTGAACTCAAGATCTCTGGAAGAGCTGCCAGTGCTCCTAACCTCCAGGTCTTCTTGCCTTAGTCTGAGACGGCAAGCATGTCCAGTAGGTTGTTTCTGTTCCTCTCCTCTTTTTCAAGATTCTGGCTTTTTGTAAGGGTGTGTGTGTCCACAGAGACCAGAAGGGAGTGCCAGATCCCTTGGAGCTGGAGTTACAGTTGTTTGTGGAATCCTTTCTCTGGTCCTCTGATTGAGCAGTAAAGACTCTCTAACCAAAGAACTATCTCTCCAGATTCCAGCAGACTCCGCTTCTGCATGCCTTCTTGGGGGGCGGGTGTACATGTGTGTGTGTACCACCATGCCTGGTAGAATAGCGTTCTGATTGGGGCAGGATGGCAGCAAGAGTTAGGTAGTTTAAATGATTTCTACATACGCCCCATGGACGCTTAAGTGAATTGACCAGCACCTGTGACATTTCAACTCGACAGGATCTACAATCACTAAAGAGGTAAGCCTCTGGGCACAGATTGAGCGATTGCTAAAATGACGTTGAAGTAGGAAGACCCACTCTAATTGTGGGCAGCACCATAGCATGGATGGGGACCTGGATTGGGTAAGCGCCTGTTAGTCCCTGCTTCCTGACTGTGGGGAAGTGTGATTGGCTGCTCCCTGCTCTTGCAACCACGCCTCCCCTACCAGGTTGGGTTGTAAATCCACGTCAAAACCCCACCTCCCGAAAGTTGCTTTTTAGGTATTTTTGTCACAGACAGGAGAAAGTTACTGTGACAAAACTCACAGAGGACTGTATCAGACGGGGCCATCGCGAGCGGTTGTGAAGGGACTGCTCTATCAGACGGGGCCATCGCGAGAGGCTGTGAAGGGACTGCTCTATCAGACGGGGCCATCGCGAGAGGCTGCGAAGGGGCCCGGTCAGCACAGAGCAGTGAGGACTTAATGCAGCCAGGGCCCTACCAAGTTCTGTGCGCTAGTAGAAGGCTGCGGGGGCCTGGAAGAAGGGGCCTCAGGAGGAATAGCCTTCACTTTTTAACAACCATTGTTATTGCTTTTTAAATTTAATTTAAAGTTATTTGGGGGGATTTATTTCATGTGTATGGGTGTTTTGCCTGTATGTATATCTGCACCTCATATGTCTAGATGAGGGCATCAGATCCCCCTGGGAACTGAAGTTTATAGCTAGTTGTGGACTTCCAGGTTATAGTCAGGATGCTGGGAATCGAACCTGGGTCCTCTGAAAGAGCAGCTAGTGCGTTTAATCGCTGAGCCATCTCTCTGGGTTCCTTCTTCCTTTTTAAAGTGTGTGTGGGCCAGGCGGTGGTGGCGCACGCCTTTAATCCCAGCACTCGGGAGGCAGAGGCAGGCGGATCTCTGTGAGTTCGAGACCAGCCTGGTCTACAAGAGCTAGTTCCAGGACAGGCTCCAAAGCCACAGAGAAACCCTGTCTCGAAAAAAAAAAAAAAAAGTATGTGTGTGTGCACTCACACGTGCGTGGAGGCCAGGGTCAATGTCAGGTGTCTCCTTTTGTCACCATTTTGCTGTTTTGAGATGCGATGTCTCACTGAAACTGGAGATCAGGGGTCAGGAAGACTGGCTGGATAGTAAGCTCCAGAGGTCCTCCTGTCTTTGCCTCCCCAGTGCTGGGCCTACAAGCCTGGCTTGTGCCATGGGTGCTGAGGATCCAAGCTCAACTCATGAAGCCTGTACAACGGGCGCTCTGCCAACTGAGCCACATTCTCCCAGCCCTGGGAGCTTCTTTTCTAGGTGACATAAAGGCAAAGTGTGCTGAAAGAATCCTGGTATTAGGTCCCTGGGGTAGATGCAGACAAAGTGCAGATCATATGTGGCACTGGAAATTGGATTCTCTTTTCAAAAAGAGTGCTTTCCAGGTGACAAAGCTGAAGTGAACCTTGGGATCTTCTGGGCTTCTCTGCCTCGTAGCCGAGGAGCCTGTGTTAGTGACTAGAAGACACAAAGTCTGTCATTTCCACATGCTTTTCAAATACCTTCTCCTCCCAGCCCTTCCTGTGACCTCATCCTTTTCTTTTCTGAACACGTTGTGATTTCCTTAAATAAAGAGTCTTGCTGCTATCTCTGTCTTCTCATTTCCCCTGTAGCTGGGAGTTGCCTTTGGGGACCTGACTTATCTTGAATTTCATCACTTTTCCTGTGGCCTTACTTAGTTCTCACTACAGAAGCGGCTATTAATAACTATTTCCATAGGTGTATATCACTGAGTGACTTGAAATAATGTCCTTAATGTACGAGGAGGTTGTTGCTGTGAGATGGGCTCTCACTCTATAGCCCAGGCTGACTTGGAACTCACTATGTAGCCAGGCTGGCCTCAAGTTCATGGCGATCCTCACTCAGCCTTCTCAGTGCTGAGACTATAGGCAAGAGCCACCACACTTGGCTCTGTAGTATTTTTATAAATGGGACTAGGGAGAGGGAAACAGGCAAAATAAGACTTGCATCAGAATGTGTCTAGGGCTCACATGTGCCAGTATATATGTATATATTTGTGTGTTCCTACTTCCATCCATACATAATATGGAAGAATGGGGGAACCATTATATCATGGTAATCTAACGGTGATTATTATTGTTCAATCCTAATATAAACTTTGGAGGACAAGCCACCATTATCAAAACTCAACATTATGTTTCATCAAGCACTTCTTCTTCCAGTAAAGCTATCTTTCCAAAACATCCACCCAGGCCTGGAGAGAAGGCTCAGCAGTTAAGAACGAGTGCTGATTGTAGGGCGCCACCGCGCCTCCATGTTACGAGCACGCAGGCTTAGAGCCAAAGCACCATTTGTGGTACTTTTCCGGACCTAGTAAACGACTTCTGCGCATGCACTTTCCTATGAAAGGCATCATATGACTTGACCAATCCGGTCATCATACGATCGCGCCATACCGACTTGAGCCTATCGGGCGTTGACACATCAGGGCTTTGTTCGGCACTGCTTATAAGCGAGCCGCGCCGGGGATCGTGGTCCTTTTAGCCTTTCTCAATCCTAAAGTGTGTGTCCCAATAAAGTGTGTTCTGAGAAGGATCCTGTTGTAGTCGTCTCTTCTGCTGGCGGACGCGACGCGCTACAGCTGCTCTTTTAGGGGACGTGAGCTTGGTTCCCAGCACTCATGTAGGTGGCCTGTGACTGCACCTCCAGCAGATCTGACACCCTCTTCTGGCCTCCAGAGGCACCTGCACACGGGTGCACATATATACACACAGTCACACAGACACATGCATGATAAAGCATATCTTAAACAAATTAAAGAAAAAAATGTAAAACTTCATTTCTATGGTGTGCACCTGTAATTTCAATTACTTGTGAGGCTGAAGAAAGAGGATCACATGAGTCCACAGGTTCCAGACTTACCTGGACAAAATAGTGAAACCTTGCTTCAAATAAAATTCTTTTTTTTTTTTTAAGACTGATTTATTGTGGATACAGTATTCTGCCTGAAAGCATGCCTTCAGAAGAGGGCACCAGATCTCATTACAGATGGTTGTGAGCCACCATGTGGTTGCTGGGAATTGAACTCAGGACCTTTAGAAGAGCAGGCAGTGCTCTTAACCACTGAGCCATCTCTCCAGCCCCCTTTTTTTTTTTTTTTTTTTTGGTTTTTCGAGACAGGGTCTCTCTGTGGCTTTGGAGCCTGTTCTGGAACTAGCTCTTGTAGCCCAGGCTGGCCTCGAACTCACAGAGATCCGCCTGCCTCTGCCTCCCAACTGCTGGGATTAAAGGCGTGCGCCACCACTGCCCAGCTCAAATAAAATTCTTATGGGTAGAAATATATGAATGCTTGTTGCTTATAGTTCAAAATTGTGCATTAAGCAACAGCCCAATCTTATAAAGGCATTTTCTCCATTGATATTCCCTTCTCAGATGGCTAGCTTGTGTCAAATTGACATAAAAATAGCCAGGATGAGCAGGCATTGAGAAGTCAGAGGGCAACTTGTAGGATTTAGTTCTCTCTTTCCACCATGTGGGTACCAGGGATCAAACAGAATGATAAACAAGCTAGCCCTTCAAATCGACATGCAAATGGCCAAACTTTGTTACTGTGCAATTGAGGCCTCTTCTCTACATTAGGTTGGCCAGAGTCAAGGGAGACGGGCTTCTAACTTCTTATTGAATTTAATAGCTTCTAGCCACTCTAATAACCTGGTTGATCTGCTTTCTCACTCGAGACTGTATGTTAATATTTCTCTGCAGAGTGTGCTACCCCAAGTGCCGAATCCCTGGCTAAAGAGTCCTGCTGTACAACTCCCCACACACATAAGTCGCTCACCATTTTACAGAGATCTACGGACTGCCCGGGAAAAAAGAATCGAAAAAGGGCCCTTCGGATCTGACCCAGATCTTTCTAGCTGGGCAAATTACTGAGAAGATTGTCTTTCAGCACCAGTGGAAGGTGGGGGGAAGCTGATCCTATCTAGGCTGAATGCTTCTCTTGCTCTGAGAGTGTGGACAGGCCACACTCTGTCTCTTCCATTGATACTGTACAATGTCCTCCCTATGTTCACAAAGATAAACTATTTATCAATCAGCTTTACTATTATTGTTATTATTGTCGTCATCATCTTAGATAGGGTCTCTCTACTTAGCCCTGGATGTCCTGGAACTCACTATGTAGACCAGGCTGGCTTCAAACTCACAGAGATCCACCTGCCTCTGCCTCCCAAGTGCTGGGATTAAAGGCGTAGGTCACCATACCCAATTTATTATTTTTGAGACCAGGTCTTGCTATGCGGCCCAAGCTGGACTAGAATTTACTATATAGGTCAGCCTGAATGTGAACTTGCAATCCTCATGCCTCAGCCTCCAGAATATGGCACTACAGAAATGTGGTACCATGTCCAATTACTCTAGTTCCTTTTTTAGTGGGGGGAGGGAAGGTTACTAGAGATTGAATATAGGCCCTCACATGTTAGAAGACAGTTCTCTACCACTAAGCTACAAACCTAGCCCTGCTTTTACTCCGTGTGTGTGTGTGTGTGTGTTTGAGATGGGATTTTAACTGTTGGGACTATTATTTTAAGGTGTATGACTTTTGTTTTATGCTGCATTTGTTTAACCCTGTGAAGCTGTGTTACTCTGCCTGTCTAAAACACCTGATGGTCTAAGAAAGAGCTGAACAGCTAATGGTGAGGCAGAAGAAAGGATAGGCAGAGCAGAGAGTATAAATAGGAGAAAAGAGGAGGAGCAGCAGCAACAGTAAAAGAAGCAAGAGAACAAGGAGGGAAGGACATCAGGGGGCAACAACCCAGCTACACAGCGAGCCACAAAGAAAGAAGTAAAGAAAGGTATACAGAAATAGAGAAAGATAAAAGCCCAGAGGCAAAAGGTAGTAGGGATAAATTAAGAGAAAACTGGCAAGAAACAAGTCAAGTTAAGACTGGGCATTCAAAACTAACAATAAGCCTCTGTGTGTGATTTATTTGGGAGCTGGGTGGCAGGACCCCCCAAAAGAGTAAAAAAAAATCACACAACACTTAACTACATAATCCTGGTCTGGAATTCTCTATGTAGACTTGGCTAGCCTCAAGAGATCCACCCGCCTCTGTCTCCCAAGTGCTAGTATTAAAGGCATGCGGCCACCATACCTGACCCTTTTTAACTCTTCTGAAGTTTGGAGACGGTGTTCACCCAGTTGTCCAGGCTGGCACTGTTGACCTCACTCTGTAATCCAGACCCATTTTTGTCTTGGCCTCCCTAATAGGTGGGATTACAGAACTGTGCCACCAGGCTCGGCTTGCTACTGGGTTTCTCCTTGTGCACTGTTTACACAGGATTAAGGAATGTTGGCTCCACACTAAATGACAGAGTATATTTCTCCACACACCTGGAGGGTCACATCCTGTATACATGTCAGACCTGTAAATTTACTGGAGTAGAAGTATAAAAGACTCAGAATCTTTCACAAGATGTACAAGTTGAAACCCAGAGGAGATTCCTGTTTGTTTAAGAAAACTCCCAGGTGGTGTGTGTGTGTGTGTGTGTGTGTGTGTGTGTGTGTGTGTGTGTATCTGTGTCAATGTCTATATGTATGTTCAGTTTTGTTCTATAGAAAGTTCCTTAACTGCAGCCCACAGGAACTATAAAGGGATATCACATGACCATTACAAAGTCAAAAGCAAACACAACCCCATCACACTACACTTCCGGGTGTGAACACATTTAGATTCCTAGGATACAACTCCAGAATTTCCCAAGGCTGGTTAACAATTCTCATGAGTTCTCTTCAGTATATGTAATGCTTTAAATATTTAGGCATTAGGGTAGGAGGGAGAACTGTGGTTGGAATATAAAATGAATTTTAAAAATTAGTTAAAAAAAGATTTAGGCATTGAGGAGCAGCTGAAATCTGTATGTGTCAGAAGATGGAATTCTATAAGTACACTTGATACCCAAAATAGCTGTGGAAAAGGAGAGGTGTGAATCTAGCTCTTTTTCCTAAATACCGATTGCTATTTATACCCTAAAAAGCACTGAAACATTCAGCAATGGAAATAATGGCAGATGGCTGGGCATGCTGGCTCATGTCTTCAATTCTAGCATTTGAGAGGCAGAGGCAGGCAACGCTCTGTGAGCTCAAGGCCAGCTAGGTCTGCATATTGAGGCCCTGGCTAGAAAGAAAGGTGGGAAGGGGAGGGAAGAAAGGAGTGGGGATGGAGGGAAGGAAATAAAGGCAGTATGAGACACCCCCCCCCCACACACACACACATTTTCTCTTCTGGTAGCACTGTCAGCATTAAAATATGAAAAACAATATTTTCCCCCGTGAACCCTTGACTATGAAGCATGACGGGGGGAGCTGTAGGAAATGCCAATTAATGGCTTACAAGAAAATCTTTACTTCCTTTGATCCTTTAAAGTACCTGGAACTCCTATTATTTGTTATTTCTTTTGTAGTGCTGACCCAGGACTCCAGCTCTCCACTACTCCAGGACTCCAGACCCCGAGCACGCTGAACGAAAGCTGAGGAACATTCCCACTTCCATGTTTTTAATCAACTAGTTTATACATTTCTTCGAAATGAAATACTAACTTGAGATGTGCCATCACATACAGTATATCAAAGTTACTTCCGCATCTAACCTGAGGATTCCAGGCTCTGGCTCCCAGGAGAGATTTGAGACAATGCATGATTCTGTGTGTGTACTTTCTCAGCCCTTCTATCTTTGAATCTGTTGCTTAATAGTGAAAGGACTTTATTGTGCACCCTTTGCGTTGCTGGCAAGAGCTTGAGAGCTGAACTGAACTCCCCAGTCTGTGAGGCAGCAGGGCCCTACAGAGGGTCTCTTAGGCCGTCAGCACTATGGGAGATGAAGCAGGAACAGAAGAAACGGCCCTTGTTCTCAAGGAGTTTACAAGGGGTTTTATAATACACACACACAAGATTCTTTCAGGACAATATGGTCAGTCTAGTGGGACTTGTGAGGCATACAGCAGCTGTGCTAAAGGAGGGATCTGGGGAGGAGAGACCAGGGGAGGAGAGGGACATGGGGAGGAGGGATCTGGGGAAATCGGGAGAGCCTGGGAGCTTTCATCAGATCTGAGACTGAAAGATTTAGATAGGCAGAGCTAGGAGAAAGGACCTTCCAGGTGAGGGGAGGGGGAGGAAAGGCTGAGGGAAGTAAGGCAATGGCTGCTTCTTTCTCCTCTCTGGCTTCCAGCGTTATTCACTTGTATCTTTACAACAGAGGAGCTGGAGTCCCTATGCCTAACCCTCATGGTTCTGCATATCTCTTCATACTAACAAAATGTGACCATTCACAAAGGGCCTACCGCTCCTTGCTGGCTGATTTTCTTTGCTCATAGAATGTCTCCATCGTTCTCCTTTGCATTCATTCTCTCCCCTTCTTCCCTTTCATTAGCTCTCAGGTTGACTAGGTGAGTGGCTCATCCCTAGCCTGATGTAAAAGGAAGCTTCTGTTTGGCCCAGCATGCAAACCACAACAGTCACAGAACAAACAAACGTGTGTCTTCTTAACCTGGATCTAGGAAAAAGAGTCCATTTTAAACCAAGATTTGTGTTTCTCTCAGTTTATACATTTCTTCTAAGTTCTCAGGGAATCACTTCAGCAGACCGGATCAGTGGAGAAGAACTGGAGGGAAGAAAACACATGTGCTAGAATCTGCTTTTGTCTTCCCACAGTTTCTTATGGATATCATTTCATATTCCCACTCGGACCCATAATTTCTCTTCTTATTGTCGTTATTACATTATTTTGTGCATGTGTGTGTGTGCATGTAGGAGTGCGTGTAGAAGTGCATGTAGAAGTGTCACAGCACAGGTATGGAGGTCAGAGGACAACTTTTGGGAATCAGTTCTCTCCTCCCACCATGTGGGTTCCAGGAACCAAACTCAGGTCATCACGTTTGGCAGCAAGCACCTTTCCTACTGGGTGACCTCACTGTCCCCCACTCCATTGCTCCTTAAGGAACGGCCTTACCAGTAAATGTTCACTAAGTTCACCAAGGGTGTGTCAGAAAACAGAAGATGGGCTGAGCATGAAACTCAGCAGAGTGCTTGGCTAGCATGCAGGAAGCCCTGGGTTTGATCCCCAGCATTGCATAAACACAGCACAGTGGCACTCACCTATAATCCTAGCACTCTGGAGGTGAAGGCAGGAAGATCACAGATCTAAGGTCCTCCTAGGCTACAAAATGTGCTTGAGAGCAACCTCATCTAATAATACATAGCGAATTCTAGGCCAGCCTGATCTACATAAGATCCTGTCTCAAAAATAAACAAAGTATATTTTGAATAATTGTGGGTAGAGCTCTTGCCTAGCGTGTATGAGGCCCTAGGTTCAAAACCTAGACACACACACACACACTATATTTCATAACAAAAATCAGAGTTTTTATGTAAACTTTTCCCAGAGCTAAATGTTGGCAATTAATTGAAAAATATTGAAAACACTGCCAACTAGCACTGAGCCAGAAATATCTGTGGGCCAAAGTCAGTCCTCTGGCTGAGTTTGTGACCCCTAGTATAGCCTTTTCATAGGATGATTTCTAGACCATTGCTCGCTTGGCTGAACCTTAGTTCCTCAACCTGCTCTTGCATGCTGCCAAGAGCCAATCAAAGAAACATTCACCATAAAATTCGGGGAAATTATCCTAGCAATTACTTAAGCGTGGCGTTGGCAGACTTTGGCCTGGTCCCTATGTGTGACTAAGAGATGCAGCCTCCCTTCCTGACCCAGGGAGCCCTGTTCATTTCCTGTGTCCGCAATGAGCTTTATTTTGTACCGGATGGGCTTGGAACAAATTCGAGCTTCTCTGTCCTTTGGATGTCATTCATCCTCTGAGGAACCCTGTAGGAGGTCAAGTTAGCAAAAGGTCCCAGATACCAGGGTTTGGACCCTTTGTTTTCCTTTCCCCACCCACTAATGCATAGCAGATAAGTGTCTCAGATATGTAAGTGGTTAACATTTTCCTGGGCCTCAACAGTGAACCAATAATTTAGTTTCTGATATCTCTAATATATTCCTGATCTCAACACACACACACACACACACACACACTTGAATGTTTATCTTGTAGCAATTTGATTCAGAATTAACCTCACGAGTTTAAAACTCATGAGTTTACAGAGACCATCAGATAGCCAGTGCCTTCCTTAGACTATGATAACCCACCAAACCCAAGCCCTCTGCAGAGCTTCAGCTGGGTCAAGCCTTATTATCCCTTACTTAAGAATGCTATATGGGGAAGCCATTCAGAGTATATCAGACTTCTAAAAACCTCTGCAAACCAGGCTGTGGCAGTGCACGCCTTTAACCCCAGCACTCGGGAGGCAGAGGCAGGTGGATCTCTGTGAGTTCGAGGCTAGCCTGGTCTACAAGAGCTAGTTTCCAGGACAGGCTCCAAAACTACAGAGAAACCCGGTCTCAAAAAACAAAAACAAAAAATTCTGCAAAGACAACATCAGATGGGGGGGAGGGATATAAGAAAATCAAGCTCAAATTTTCTCTGCCTACTAAGTGACTTTGCAGCAACAACCTTACGCTCTGGGTTTTATTTTCTTCAATTATATAATGAGGAGAATAATAAATAGTTACTTCATGGTCCACTGCAGTTGTTCTCAGTCTGGTTCCATATATGTGTGAGTGTGTACGTGTGTGTGCTATGTCGTCTGTGTCTGTGTATACATATGATGTGTGTGTGGGTACGGTGAATATGTGTTCATATGATGTGTGTGTATGATGTGAAGTTGTGTGTGGGTGTGTTTTGAGATACGGTCTCCTGTAGCTCAGGCTGGCCTTGAACTCTTGATTTTTCTTTCCAAGTGCTGGGATCACAGGTATCAACACCATGTCCAGCTTCTGGTTACATGTTAAAATCACGTTTTAGCAGTTTTCTAAGAATAAGAAAAAGAAAAAAATGTCACTGCTAGGAAAAATTTTAAAAGCTGAGAGATGAAAACAGAGATAAAGACAGAGAGAGAGAGACAGAGATTGCTTGAGTTACACCTCCTGCAGATTAAATCAGAATCTCTCAGAAGGTGAGATCCAGACATTAGCATGTTTCTTTTTTCTTGTTGTTTTTTTTTTCAGACAGAGTCTCACTATGTAGCACTGGCTGGCCTGGAGCTTGCTATGTAGGCCATGCTGGTCCGGAACTCACAGAGATTTGCCTGCCTCTGCCTCTGGAGTGCTGAGATTAAAGGTGTGCCCCACCATGCCCTCTGTTAGCAGGTTTCAGAAAGCTTCACAAGTCATTCTAATACACAGTCAAGTTTGAAAGTTGCTGATGAGAGCTAAATATTGCTATGTATATAAAATCAGGTGCTCTGTCACTGTCTAGTTATTTACCCCAATAACCAAATTTTAAGCTAGCTATTAATTTATACTTTTGGCCTTTGTTATAAAAATACACCACTAGATGTCAGTTTTCACATATAAGTCACTTCCTGGTAGCTTTCTGGTTGTCTGTTCTTATGGTAACAACTAAATCCCTTCACATCAACCATTCCTCTGTGACTTATAGTGGCCAGACACAGCTCCAGTGACTCTCCTCCACCCCACCCCGAGACAGGGTTTCTCTGTGTCACAGCTCTGGCTGTCCTGGAACTCACTCTGTAGACCAGGTGGGCTTTGAACTCACAGAGATCCATCTGCCTCTGCCTCCCAAGTGCTGGGATTAAAGGGGTGCCCCAATACTGCCCTGCTCTAGTGACTCTTAAAACATGACTTCCAGTTGTATTATAACAAGTGAAGTAGATACTCTCTCAATCATGAGGAAAGCGAGATTCTATGACAAGCCAGGAATGGTGGCGGTGCACACCTGCAATCCTACCAGGCATGAGGTTGAAGCAATAAGGGCCCAAGTTTGAGTCTAATGTGGCCTACACTGCAAAGTCAAAGTCAACCTGAACTACTTAGATGCCACCTCAAACAACAACAACAACCAAACAAACGGGATTGGAGAGATGGCTCTGTAGGTCAAGTGCTTGTTCCATACCTTGAGGATCTGAGTTCAGTTCCCAGAGTTCACATAAACGCTGGGCAAGGCAATGGCAAGGGCAACCTGCATCTGTAGTCCCAGGCTTGGTGCTGTAAAGACAGAAGGATCCCTGGGACTTGCTGGCCAGCCACAGTCAATCAGTGAACTCCAATTTAAGTGCAAGCCAGTGCAAGCTGGCTGGTTTTATGTCAACTTGACACAAGCTACAGTCATCAGAGAGGAAGGAGCCTCAAGTGAAAAATTGCCTTTATAAGATCACGCTGTGGGCAAGCCTGTAGGGCATTTTCTTAGTGATCGATGTGGGAAGATCCAGCCCACAGTGAGTGGTACCACCCCTGGGCTGGTGGTTCTGAGTTCTATAAGAAAGCAAGTTGAAGCTGACAGTGGTGCATATTTTTAATCCCAACACCCCAGAGGCAAAGGTAGGCGGATCTCTGAGTTTGAAGCCAGCCTGATCTACAGAGCAAGTTCCAGGACAGCCAGAGCTATACAAGAGAAGCGATAAATTCCAGCACTTGGGAGGCAGAGGCAAGTGAATCCCTGTGAGTTTGAGGCCAGCCTGGTCTACAAGAGCTAGTTCCAGGACAACTAGGATTGTTACACAGGGAAACCCTGTCTCGAAAAAACCAAGAAAGATAGAAAGAAAGAAAGAAAGAAAGAAAGAAAGAAAGAAAGAAAGAAAGAAAGAAAGAAAGAAAGAAAGAAAGAGAGAGAGAGAAAGCAGGCTGTGCAAGCCAAGCCAGTAAGCAGAACCCATCCACAACCTCTCCATCAGCTCATGTCTCCCAGTCCCTGCCCTGCTTGAGTTCACTGCATTTGATGGTGAAGTGTTAAATGGAACCGTGAGTGAAATAAACCCTTTTCTACCTGAGTTGATTTTGGTCATGGTGTTTTACCACAGCAGTAGTAACCCTAACTGAGACAGGAGGGTTGGAAGTATGCACCTTTAAACCCAGCACTTGGGAGGCAGAGGCAGGAGGATCTCTGGAAATTAAAGGCCAACCTAGTCTACATAGTTTCAGGCCAGCTGTATCTTACAGCATGAGATCCCCATTTTGTTTTCTGTTTAGAAAAATTAGGCCAAAAGCAGTCAAAAAGATACCTGACATTGACGTCTGGCCACACACACACAAACATATAAACACAAACAAAGACCCTGTGACTTGTACAAGAGTACCCAGGAAATGACTCCTATAGTTCAGGCTTCATTCTGAATGGAGCACAAATACTTGGTATGTATAGTTTCTGTGTAACAACAGAAAAACACTGTTTGTTCTGATGATGTGACTTGGAGTGACTTCTGCCTAGGTCATTTAGGACGGGTAAGCACTGAGCACCTAGTTCTTTTTTTTTCCATGATATTTATTGAGCTCTACATTTTTTCTCTGCTCCCCTCCCTGCCACTCCTCTCCCTCCTTCAACCCTCCCCCAAGGTCCCCATGCTCCCACTTTACTCAGGAGATCTTGTCTTTTTATACTTTCTACTTCCCATATAGATTAGATCTATGTAAATCTCTCTTAGTGTCTGTATTGTTGTCTAAGTTCTCTGGGATTGTGGATTGTAGGCTGGTTTTCTTTGCCTTATGTTTAAAAACCACCTATGACTGAGTACATGTGATAATTGTCTTTCTGTGTCTGGGTTACCTCACTCAAAATAATGCTTTCTAGTTCCATCCATTTTCCTGCAAAATTCAAGCTGTCGTTATTTTTTTCTGCTGTGTAGTACTCCATTGTGTAAATGTACCACTTTTTTTTATCCATTCTTCGATCGAGGGGCATTTAGGTTGTTTCCAGTTTCTGGCTGTGACAAACAAAGCTGCTATGAACATAGTTGAGCACATGTCCTTGTGGCACGATTGAGCATCCTTTGGATATATACCCAAAAGTGGTATCACTAGGTCTTGAGGAAGGTTGTTTCCTAATTTTCTGAGAAATTGCCACACTGACATCCAAAGGGGTTGTACCAGCTTGCATTCCCACCAGCAATGCAGAAGTGTTCCCTTTTCTCCAGAACCTCTCCAGCATAAGTTGTCATCAGTGTTTTTGATCTTGGCCATTCTTACAGGTTTAAGATGGAATCTCAGAGTTGTTTTGATTTGCATTTCTCTGATGACTAAGGATGTTCAACATTTCCTTAAGTGTCTTTCAGTCATTTTAGATTCCTCTGTTGAGAGTTCTCTGTTTAGGTCTGTACTCCATTTTTTTTATTGGATTATGTGTTCTTTTGGGAGCACCTAGTTCTTATCTCCTGGACATTCGCATCTTTTCACCTGTGGGTGCATTGAAAAGAAAAGGTGTGCAGTCTCTTAAAAGGCTGTTCAGGGCCTCAGGTTGGCCTCCTCTGAAGAACAGAAATACTGTGTTTCTAAGGGAGTGAAAAATTACTCTTTTGTTATTTCGGTTTTTGTTTGTTTTGGTTTTGGTTTTCTGATATAGGATTTCTCCCTGTAGCTTTGGAGCCTGCCTTGGAACTGGTTCTGTAGACCAGGCTCATCTTGAACTCACACAGATCTGCCTGCCTCTGGCCTCCTGAGAGCTGAGATTAAAAGCATGTGCCACCATAGCTCAGTGAAAAGTGAATCTTAAGGATCCTAAGATGGCTGTTTCACTAACTCCAGTCACTAGAATAAAATATAGTTTAAAAATGTTTTAGAAGAGCCAGACAGTGGAGGCACTCAGGAGGCAGAGGCAGGTGGATCTCTGTGAGTTCAAGGCCAGCCTGATCTACAGAGCTAGTTCCAGGACGCTAGGGCTATTACACAGAGAAACCTTGTCTCAAAAAAACGAAGAAAAAAAAATGATATAGGGTGTCCTTCTGTATATGTGTTGCTTTTTGTATTGGTTAATGAATAAAGCTGTTTCGGCCAATGGCTTAGCAGAGTAAAGTCAGATGGGAAATCCAAACAGAGATGGAGAGAGAACAGGTGGAGTCAGAGAGACATCATGTGTAGCTGCTGAAGGAGAAAGATACCAGAACATTACCGGTAAGCCACAGTCTCGTGGCAATACATAAATTAATCAAAATGGGTTAATTTAAGATGTAAGAGCTAGCTAGGAATATGCCTGGGCCATTGGCCAAGCAGAGTTGTAATTAATATAGTTTCTGTGTGATTATCCGGGTCTGGGTGGCTGGGAAACAAAAGTGCAGTCTCCGTTTAAAATATATGTGTATGCATATATACATACATATTTTAAACATTTATATGTATTTTAAATATTTAAATATATTTTAAAATATAGATTTTAGAAGATTTGTTTATTTTACTCTGTATAAGTGTTTTGTCTGTATCTATGTATATATACTACATGCATGCTCTGCACCCTTGGAAATCAAAAGTGGTATGAGAGCCCCTGGAACTGGCGTTATGATTGTGAGTGCCATGTGTGTGCTGGGAACTGAACCAGGCCCTCTACAAGAGCAACAAGGGCTCTTAACAACAGAGCCATCTCTCCAGTACAAAAATAGTTTTTTACCTACTAGATTGCTAAAAGACTCAAGATCTCTTAGGCTGATGTCTTACCACTATCTAATTTTTATTTATATCCTTAGCAATCAGATATTGGCCTAGAGGATGTATTTAATTTAAGATATTTTTATCATTCTCTATTCTGTGTGTGTGTGTCTGTGTGTGTGTGTGTGCATGCGCACGTGCTCATACAAGTCAGAGGACAACTTTCAGGAATCAGTTCTCTCCTTCCACTGTGGGATCTAGGGATTGAAGTCAGATTGTCAGGGTCGTGCAGGGAGGAGTTTCATTTGCCTTGACATCTAAGGAAGTGTATAATTCTGAATCAATAAATATTCCCTGAAGAAAATAATGGCTATTAAGCTGTCCAAGATGAGCCACAGGAATGTATGAAGAAGTCTATGTCTCTTCTGAGTAAGCGACCCTGAATACTTCCTTCTACAAGTAGTAGTTCTTTGTTCTAAGAGCCCCTGGCTCATTCCAGAGGTGGGAAGGACTCACCGACCTTAAAGGAAAACTCTAATTGAGCCAGAGAGCAGAAGACTAGGCCACTGCTTGCTCTGACCTACAGATTCCAAATCTAATGGCTACTCTGGAGCTTGTCCCCAGGTCACCAGCTGTGTCTGTCTCTGCATGAACCAACCAAGTATTTAGTTACAGGGATTACCAGGTCAGACCTATGGGCCTTCTGATAGGTTGTTTGTTTTTTGTTTTTTGTGGTTTTTTTTTTTTTTTTTTTTGCCTTGAAGGACAGGTTATTCAGGTAACACAGTTATAATTAGGTCCCTGGACCCTAGTTTAACCAACTCAATAGAATTCTCTGGAATTAGTAGAGGAGTCTGGGGTTCTCACATAGGATCAGTGTTGCAAAGCAGCTCCTTAACCATCCACACAACCTTGCTCATTCATAGCTCTGTAATACATAAATTTGCTGAGATCTTTTTTGTATTTTGGTTATGTCCCCTTTCTGGGTAATGACTTCTATACAGTTACTACCCAGAGTTTAAAGCAGTCTCTCCCTATCTCTATCTATCTATCTATCTATCTATCTATCTATCTATCTATCTATCTATCATCTATCTATCTATCTGCATATGTACATGTGTATGTGTATATGTATGTATGCATGCTTGCATACATATATCCTAAGCCTAACTCTACTGGAAGTTGGAACACTGAAATCCTGGACTTGACATCCACATTCCCCACATTTATTTTGTTCATGGTGTTTGTGATCCTTAGACTCAGCTCCTCCCTCTTGAGAGCTTACATCACATGCCTAGTCCTGAGATCTTTTTGGTTTACATCAGCTAGACCTTTGTCCACTTTATGCAAGAGCTGAAAAATTGTGCCTGTCCCTAAGATGACTATGACCTGAAGTCACTGCTTCTTAGGTGGATCCCAACAAGTATGAGCTTGTCTCAGGCTTGGATTAAAGGTCTGTTTTGAGTCTAGTCAGCCTGTTAGTATTGTAGAGATCAGGAAGGGAATATCATTTCACTGAAGAATTCTGTAGCAAAGTGTCCCTTGAAACAATAATCTGGATGTTTCAGGAAACAGCAGAAAGAAGAGGCAATGTGATGGAGCATTCACGGTCAAGTATAAAGCAATGAACAAAGAGAGAAAACACCAAAATCAAAGATCTGTCAAACACAAGGATCTGGTTTACACATACCATCTTTTCTTGTTCTTGTTCGTTTACTTATTTAGGCTATTTGACTATAGCTACACTTGACACAAACATTCTAGAATCTCCAAGCACCCTTCCGTGAATCAAAGGGAGTTTGTTGTTGTTGATTTATTTGCGTGAGATAGGACCTGTTTTTTTTTTAATTGTTTTTATTATTATTTTTTTTTTTTGCTCAGTGCTTGGCTGTGATGTTTTTATTATTTTATGTACATTTATTTATTTTTATTATTTTAGGTGTTTTGCCTGCATGTGTGTCTGTGTGAAGGTGTCGGATCTTGAAGTTACAGACAGTGTGAGGTGCTGTGTGAGTGCTGGGATTTAAACCCAGGTCCTCCGGAAGAACAGTCAGTGCTCTTTAACCACTGAGCCATCTCTCCAGCCCCCAAGACAGGACCTTTTGATGTGGCCCTGGTTAGCCTCTAATATGTAATTCTGTACTCAAGCAATCCTCCTGCCTCAGCTTCCAGAGACCCATATATCACTAGATCTAGCCCAAGTCCTAGTTTTTAAGCAGCCTTTATGTACATGTAAAAGTATAAGAGAGAGGGAGAAGTGTCGTAGCCTGTATATTGTCCTTCTAGGTAAGTTTGGTCTGGTGAAAACCAGTTTGCCTGGAAAACTTGCTTGAGTTTGCTATTTGTAGAAATTGCTTCTTTACTATATTTCTAGTAAAAAAAGAAATTGCTACAGTCTGTTGATAAGGTTCTGCTTATTTCTTTTGTTTTTTGTTTGTTTATTTGTTTTGTTTTGTTTGTTTGTTTCGAGACAGGGTTTCTCTGTAGTTTAGGAGCCTGTTCTGGAACTTGCTCTTGTAGACCAGGTTGGCCTTGAACTCACAGAGATCTGCTTGCCTCTGCCTCCTGAGTACTGGGATTAAAGGTGGTGTGTGTGTACAGGAAAGGACATGTGTGTCTATGCTCATGTGTTTGTGTCATGTATGTACATGTGTGTGTAGGTATGCAACCTGTGTTCATGCAGAGAGGCCAGGCCAGAGAAAGACGTTGGGTGCCCTACCCAATTAAGGTGCCCACCTTATTATTTTGAGACAGGGTCTCTCACTGAACCTGGAACTGCTGGGATCCTAATTCCAGGCTTTGCAAACTGTTCTTAACCCATTAAGCCAGCTCTCTCACTGATCTGGTTAGGGACCTTGCTATTGATCCTGTTGTCAATTGATATCATTAGGGAAAAAAGCTAAGTCTACCCAAGATGAAAATACTTCGGTCTCTGATTCCAATATAGAAACTCAAAAATACCCTGGTTCCTCTGTGATCAGAACTCAAAGTAATGATAGCTTTCCCTAGCCCTTCCTTTCATCTAGAGATTTCAAAGCATTCTGAAAACATTGCCAGTCCCCGAGGGAGCTGATTAAGCCACATCTCTGCCCTTCATCTTTTGCCTGGGGTCCTCCCCACAAATTGGCTATTGAGCTGGAAATAGTGTAGGCATCCTGATTCAGGGTCTCACACTGAACGCCCACTCCCTCTCTTGCCTACCCAGTCTTCCGCAGTTTATGATGCTCCTACAGGGCGCAGCTTTTCTAGGGCCCCACATCAGATCTGCCAGCATCTCAGTTGTCATCGCCTCCCACTGATTGCATTTTTGGGTTCGCTGGTGTCCTGGCAACTAGGCTGTGCCTCAGCTGTCCTGGATGTGAGAAATGTTGAAGACTCTCCGGGGATTCTTCATGTCTCATTACCATTCATCCCAATTTATCTCTCCCTGCCCAGGTCATCCATCCCTCTTCCATCAAAGTGTGATGTTCTCCGGCTTATTTTTCCTTCTTCCTCTCCAGCCTCCTTCTTCCGGGCAGAAGACAAAAGAAAGACCATGAGCTTGGGAGAAAGGGATAAACAGAGCTGCGTTTTTTTTTTTTTTCTCTTGCCTTGCCCTCTTGTTCCCAGAAGAGGGACCTCAACAGTGAACCTTGGCTTGACAAGATGAAGAAGATTAGACGGTTGAGGCTTCACTTGCAGCCCCCATCCTAAGGAAGTTAACTTGTTTTTGCTGGAGGAGGGGTGACTCAGCCCAGACCTTAGATGGGGAAATCTGTTCAGCGCCTGAAAAAGGAAAGCCGCAGAGAGAGGCCTGATCTTTAATTTCAGACCAGAAAGGTTTGGCTGAGTTAGGAGAAACTGAATTCTGCCTGTTCCTCGTGTTGGCAATAGGGAGGGCAGTAGGCAACTCTGCACAGATTTTCCCAAAGGGATGGCTCTGTCTACAGAAGTCCAATAGAAGCAGGCAGTGGGATCCTCAATTCAGAGTTCTGGAATGGCCCACACATACTAGTTAGTCAGCCTCCACCACTGACCCTTTACCTACAAATTACTATAACCACCCCGATCATGATATGATAATTAGCACATGCTTTTTTTTTTTTTATAAGACTCCAAAATAAATGACTGCGTTAAGGCTACTCCTACAGACAGTTCCTGACTCACTCATTCATTTCCTAAATACTTAGTCATCTACTGATGGCTGGACCTTGAGGGAGGCAGTGATGAGTAGAAAGGACATGATCCTTGGTTTCACAGAAGTGACACACTGTAGGATGGACAGGAACTAAGTGAGTTGACCCACACAGGAGGTGTGTAGTACAGAAACACAAAATCAAGCGGTGGCTGAGAGGTGATGTTGGGGCCTCACCGGCAACAGTATCTTTGAAGATGATCTGTTGGTTGAGTGGGACTGAGCAAATGAAATCCAACTTCAGGTAAAAGCTATGTGATTTGTAAGCGTTGCAGGAAATAAAAAGTTTAACAAACCCCAAGCTGCCTCCTCATGCTCACACTCCAATATAACTAGCTATGCCAATTCCATGTCTCCAATTTTGTGTCTACACAATGGGAAGCTACTTTGGGAAAGTGTGAAATTGTACTCCAGGGGAAGATAAAATGATTATATTGATGGAGGGGGGCAGAAGAGGTAGAATATGAACTGCAGGAGGAAGATTGAAGACAGCACCAGGGAAATAGACAAGAAGAGCAGATTCTGAGGGTTGAGGCAATGGCTCAGCCAGTAAGAAACTTGCTGTTTAAACATGAGAGCCTGTGTTCAGAGCTGCAGCAGCCGTGTAAAAAGTCAGGCATGCGATGTGCATGTTTATAACTCCAGCACTTAGGAGCAAAGCAGGAGCATGCTGGCCAGACAGTCTAGCCCAAACTGGGAGAGGGTTCATCTCAAAAGCTAAGATGGGGGAGCCAGAGTAATAGCTCGGAGGTTTAGAGCACTTACTGCCTTTTCAGAGGACCCAGGTTCAGGTTCCAGCAGCCACATCGGGACTGCCTCACACCTGTCCATTAACTCTAGCTCTCCTGTTTCAGCTCCCTCTTTGGACTTTTGCAGGCACCAGACATGCATGTGGTGCCTATACAAACACGCAGGCAAAAAACACTCATACAGATAAAATAATTCTAAGAAATGCTAAAAAGAATGAAAGATGGCTGATAGACACTGTCAACCTCTGTTCTCCATCCACATGTGTGCATGCACACACACACACACACACACACACACACACACACACACACGAAAACTAACCTCTTTTGTAACTTCTAAAACCAGACCCAGTTCTCTAAACCATGAGGATGGTCTGTGTCTGTGATGGGAAATGGGTTTGTCTGTCTCCACTTGACTGACAACATCCTTTTTTATCACTTGCTGATAAAAGCCATTGATGTCCCTTCACAGGAAACTAACAGGAAAAGAAAGAAAGCCAACCTCTAGATCCACTTCCTGAGGGTGAGACCAGAGGCTACTGCTACCACGTAGGAAAAGGCAGAGTAAACCAACGCAGCATCCCCATGGGCAGCGTGTCCTCTTTCCCTCCTAAAATCGGCCAGTCTGCTAAGGGGCAGACAGGGGTCTTCTCAAAATATTAAGAGGTATTGAAACTCACTAATCTCGTCTGTCTCAAAGGAAACCCAGAACTGGAAGAAAAGATAAGAGTCACCGGAAGAGGAACTTGACATTGGTACATACCTTCCCATTCCCAGCAACTTCTGCTTTGACTCTTTCTGTGAACAAAGGTAGTAATGATGGAAATGTGTCAGGAGGAGAAGCAGTCAGGGTTAGTGGTGCTCAGAAAAATCTGTGGGTTTTAAAAAACAAAGATCTCGCCTGGCAGTGGTGGCGCACGTCTGTAATCCCAGCACTTGGGAGGCAGAGGCAGGTGGATCTCAGTGAGTTTGAGGCCAGCCTGGTCTACAAAGCAAGTTTCAGGACAGCCAGGACTGTTACACAGAGAAAACCTGTCTCAAAAAAGCATAAATAAATAAATAAAAAGAAAAAATCAAAAAACAAAACAACAAACAAACAACTGAAAAAAAAAACCCAAAGATCTCCCACAAACAAAACAATAGTAAACAAAACAGGGTCTTATGTAATACAGGCTGGCTTTGAACTTGATATGCAGATGAAGATGAATTTGAACTTCTGATCCCCTCCCTTCCACCTCCAGAGTGCTGAGATTACACCACCACACCTAGGGTACTCGCTTGTGTGTGCTCCATAAGGCAGCTCCTGACTCAGCGCTATCCCTAGGCCCTCGGGTGACTCGATTTTGAACCACTATTATCTGGGACTGTTTATAGGGCTCTGAGGTAAAATACTGCTGCAGATGCTGCTAGAGATGAGTCCGGATGTGGAGCCAGCTCCAGTCTGAAGATTCCTAAAGTGTTTATTTGTGAGGTTAGTATAACACAGTAGAGTAGAACATGTGTAACATGAATGGCAGAGGAGGGAGGAGGAAGAGACGGGGTGGTGGCGGTTAATAGCTATTCTGGCCTGAAAAGATGAGCTGGAACAAGTTGCAAAGATGTGAACTTTTGTCTATCTACAGAGTTTTGGGATTTTTTTTAATTTTAATTTATCCATGTACCTGTGCAAGTACATGCCATCCTATATGTGAAGGTCAGAGGACAAGGTTCAGGAGCCAGTTCTGTCCTTCCACTCTTATGTGAGTTCTGAACTAAGGTCCAGGCTTGCATGGCAAGTGCTTTCACCTGCTGAGTTGTCTTACTGGCCCTGCTTGGTTTTTTTTTTTTTTTGTTTTTTGTTTTGTTTTGTTTTGTTTTTTGAGGTAGTTTTTGCTAAGTAGCTCAGGCTGGAGCTCAAACAGAAGTTTTAGTTTAAGAATCATTTATACTTCAGTAATTTTATCCTCCTCCCCCCCAAGTCTTCTTGTATAATAGTCATGGGTGAGCCTTGAGAAATGACAAAATAATGGGGTTTCCTTAATTATAGTTCCTCCTTTCTCTGGCTACAGACCGAGCCCCAGTATCTTCCTCCCTTCTAAGGATGCCAGCTTCAACCCAGCCCTGCCAGATCCACACTGATTTTCTAGTGATCATGTTGCAAAATGAACTCTTCTTACAATTTCCTACCTATAAAATCGCTATTTATTGCCCAGTTTCATCTCACAGTTCTGGACACCTCCAGCCCAGGCGTGGAAGTGCCCTTATCCTTCTGCAGACACAGGAAGCCTCCTCTTTCTCTGGTCTTCAGCTGAGGATCGACTCAATCCACAGTGACTAGCTTAAGCCACTGCTTGTTCTTCCTGGGGCACTCCCCCTTCACCGGAATCCAGACGGAGTCAGCTGCACAGGCTTCTGTGAATTAGAGGAGCTCTCGTGATTAGCCTGTCTTGCAGGCTCTGAGGGGACCCTCCTTTGTAGAAGGCACACAGGAAATTAGACTAAGTTATAATTTTGTTGGCCATAGTTTATGAAGCCTAAACCCAGAATTGGGCCCTGGCAAGTGTAGTATGTTCACTGAAAAATGGAATACAATGTATGGGAATTAGACCAAACTGTAAAAGTCACCAGCGTTGATAGCATATCCTTCCAATAGCTTGAAGAAACTAGGTATCACACAGAAACAATGTTAAACAATTACTAATGGCTATTAAATAGTTACAATGTGTCAGGATTGGATGATGTTATATTATCTCATTTATTCCTCATAAAAGGTTTCCTTCTAGTAGCCAGGAGAGAAAAACCAATCACTAAACACACTCAGTAATGACATTAATAGAAATAATAGTTGCATATGTGTTGCATCGCACATTGCCTTATATACATTGGCCCTGAATTGCATATATTCTCTCATCTCATTTTTAAATGAGCCATACAGTTAAGACTTATTATTACCTGACAGTAGGCTAGTTCTGATAATGGGCCTCCTGCTGGTATCTATATTCTGTGTAAGCTCCTCCCCTTAAATGTAGGCGGGGTCTAACAGCATACTATTCACTAAAGGATGTGATAAAAGTGATGGGCCATCACTTCTTTGATCAGGGTACAAAGGACTGTTAACCTCTGTCTTGCTGGCATTTTCTCTCTGGCCTTCCTGCTTACTCTGATGAAGTAAGCTGCCCTGTTATGTCATGATCCATAAAATCTCTGAGGCAAGGCTCAGAGATGTCCTAAGGATAGAGGCCAGCTGTCCACAGCTCCTGATGAACTAAGGCTTTATGGTAAACTCTGTGAGGAACTTAACCCTGCCAGAGACTGAGCAAGCGAGCCAAGAAGCAGAGGCACAGAATGACCCCAACTTTAGGAGCGATCCGGAGCCAGAGGACACAGCAGAGCGGCACGAGGACTTTGTAGTCAAAGAAACTATGAAATAATAATCATTGTTTTAAGCTACTAAATCGTAGGGTGATTAGTGACACAGCAAAAGATAGCGAATACACAGTTATTTTGCAAATGAGAAACCGAAGCTTAGGGAGACAAATCAACTTTCTCAAAGTCACAGTTACTGTTTGTAAATGGCAGAACCAAAATCATAAGTGAATATGGCGTGTGTGTGAGAGTCGAGACACTATTACTTCAAGCCTGGTATGGCGGTGCATACCTTCAGTCCCAGTACTTGAAGAGCTAAGGCAGGAGGATTGCCATCAAGCTTGAAGATAGCTTGGGTGAGACCTACATGGTGAGACCAGGTCTCAAACAAACCAAAGCAAGAAAAGCCCAGGTTAAAATTTACTTTTTTGTAAGGTTCCATGTGACTGGGACCTGAGAGTCCTAGAAGGCATTCTGCTCAGAGAAATCTTTGGAAAGCAGCCATGTTTCCAGGAAACTCTCTTGCACGCATGTAAAACAGGGATGGACAAAAGTTTAAATGGTGCTAAGTACTTTGGTTTGCCCACTCCCTGCTGTTGAAGAATAGCTGATCCACCCATAGATTTGATGATAGTAACTAAGGGCCCCTTTCAATAGCACAATGGCTGCACTATGAGCTAACACTTTATTTTATAAGTAAGCACACTATTTTACCTGTAACGTGCAGATCTGGCAGAAGGGGCAGAGGAAGAAAATGAGTGTTTACTAATAAGGCACGGTATGGCATTTAAAAGTCTCAGGCACTCTGGAACAAGAAAGCAAATGGTGTTCTACACGTGACAACAGCCCCTCCCATAGACTCCCCTTCCCCTTCTCATCCACGAAACAGCCTTGAACTTCGAAACTACAGCGCCTGGCTCCAGCCCGGAAAACAGCTTGGCCCTTCTGCCTACTAGAAGTTCATCAGCATGAGATGGTACAATCTTCTCCTCCCTCCGTTCAGCCACAGTTCACCTTGGTAAAGAAGACATGTTCTTGGGTTGGCTGAATGATCTGCTTCCAGAGCAGCAGGCTTTGAACTCGGGGAGGGTTTCCCAGAGGTGATGGAATAAGAGTGCTATAGGCTGCGCCTCCTTTAACTGGTGGCAGACACTGTATTTTATTTGCACTCTTATGCAAGCCCGTATAAAGTCCACAGACAGCATTGGGAGGGGCAGGTCCCCAAGCTGGCTCAGTACTCATGGGCTTCTGGTAAGTATCCTAGCTTTCCTTACCTTTTCCTCCCAGGCCTGCTCTCTTCCTTTTCTCTCCTTCTTCCCTCCCTCTTTCTCCTCCCCAACTCCCTCTTGTCTTTCTAGTCCCTTCCTCCTTGTTAGCCTCTACCATCTGAGATCCCTACCTCAGGAAACTACCTCTTAGCAGGTCATCTTGGCTTGCCTCCAACTGCTGGTGGCAGGTAGCTCTGGCCTTTGTCAGCTTTCAGAGCGATTTACTTCTCTAACCCATTTGGAACTGGAATTGTGTCTAGAAGTGGGGGGTGGGGGTGGGAGAGTTGAAGAATTCCACAGGTAAGAAATAGAGCTAGCCCAGGTGGGATTTTGCTCCTTTAGACCAAAAAAAAAAAAAAAAAAAAAAAAAAGCCCAAAAAACAAACAAACAAAAACGACTTGGACGTTGTCCCCCTTGAAACATAACACTGTAGAAAGAAGGCAGAAGGAAACAGCACTACTGTCCATGAAGGCCCCGGGGCACACGACAGTACTCCTCAGATATTGGGGTGCCACATCAAGCCCTCCATTTTCCATTCAGTCGGTGTTTATGAAAGGTATGTTTACCCCTACTATACCTGCTATCATGGTCTGAATTAAGAGGTTCCGGACAGATAGCACCTGCACGGCCTCCACTGGCAGCCACACACCACAAAGCTGCAGCCAGCCAGCTCCAGGGCTGGAGCTTCCTAAGGCCGTGGGGGTTGCAGGGTGGGAAGGGTACACAGCACTGGGAGGAAAAGGTGGGGTTATGACAGTACCTTGTGTGCATAAAATCAAAACGCAGGGTTCAAACAAGAATCTCCCTGGTACTGCAGAGTTTTGATAACACAACTTTCTGTTATTTCAAACTTTTTTGTTTGCTAGTTTTTGTTTTTCAAGGCAGGGTTTCTCTATATAACCACCCTGGAGCTTGTTGTATAGACCAGGCTAGTCTTGAACTCATAGAGATCAGTCTACTTCTGCCTCCAAGTATGGGATTAAAAGTGTGTGCCACCACACCCTGAAAAGTTTGTATCTTATCACGTTTTTTACTTAAAGTTTTCCCTCTTCTTGCTGTTCATCTACATTTATTTTAAATTTCCTCCTGTTTTACAAAGGGAAATGACAGAAGAAGATGTGTAGGAATGGCCAAAAGCACTCAGGAAAACCTTGTTTTTAGTGGTTGAAATAATGAGTGGCTGACCTCTGTGGCAATTATCCACCAACTTTTGTGATAGCAATTTGAGTTCCTAAACTTAGATGGCGAGTCCCCTTAATGAGACTGGCCTAATTCTATGTTCTGTATGGCACCTAGTCACTGTGGCTGTGCAAGAGCCATTATTACCCAAAGTACCATAATAATGGCCAGGCCCTCCTATGACGTTATTGTTTCCTATCTGCTAGGACATTAATTGCCTTCTAACTTGCTCTAAAATTGGTAGTGCGGCACACCGCCAAGGCTAGACAGAAGGAGGCTGTGTAAAAGGGTGTGTGGCTGTTGCACTCCTGCCGGGCAGCTTCCTATTTGCACTCGTTACTTCATGTGTGATAAGATATTTTAATCGAGCCCTAAGTCTTGCCTTCTATCTTACTGTGGTCAGTGCATGGTCTTTCCTTCAGTGAAATGATTCAGACATCTCTGAAGTTATTTTGGCTTTTCCACTTTCCTTTTATGGATTTTCTATAAGTCACTGAATTGAATGGGAGGTTATTTCTAAATTGGAAGGTAAGGATGAGAGAAAGGGGAAGAAGGTTCCGGAAGATAACTAGGAAAAAGAAAAACACCTTATTGCTTTGCAGTTACTGGAGGAATAATTTCTGCTTAGTTTGATGATAGAAATGTGCAGTTTATTTAAATTCAACTAAAAATACAGGTTAGAAAATAGACAGCTTCCCCACCCCCAATAACAAGCTATACAGTTTTAGATTCTGGTTAGCTTGCTCTGCAAAGGGCAGAAGGTTAATAAATAGAAGAGATATGGGACAATGAGTTACAGCAAAAAGGCAGGGGCAAAGTACAAAATTTCCAAAGTCCACTCCTGTTTCCACAGGAAGGCCTTCAACATGAGGCCTTGTGTCTGAGAGTACAGGCCTCCTGAAGTTTATCACCACAGGTTTGCATATTCCAGGTGAAGTTGTAGAGAAGGTATATTTAAATTTGACTTAGAAACTGAAAGAGTAATCAGGCCAGCATTTTCTTATTTAGGAGCAGGAAAAGCGATAGGAATGAAAAAGAAAAGCAGAGAAAGCTAATGATGAATGTATTTCTAGGAGCAGAGAGTTTTTATAGCAACACCAGATTTCTCAAAAATGCCTACTGGGATTTGTACCCGAATGAATAAGAAATGCAATCATTTATTCTCGTGTATTGTACCAAGTGAGGGGAATAAAATAACTCTGCAATCCATTCAATGGTTCTCATTTAGACTGCTAGGAATAGGAGAGGTAGGGAGGGAGGGAAAGGAGGAAGAGGAGGAAGGAGGGAGGGGGTAGACGTTAGGAATAGGAGAGGGAGAGAAGGCGGTTGGAGGAAGGAACTAAGGGACTGAGGGAGGACGAGAGGGAGGGAAGGAGTGGGGGGGGGGCAGACGTTAGTATCTGCCAGACAGCTAGGAATGCTATTTAAGAATTGCTGAACTTAAAAGTCAAGTGCTGTAAGGAAGGGGTGGGGGGCGAAATTCTCGTTTTCAAAGCACCATAAGGGTAAGTCGCTGCCCGTTTATTCAAAACTTGCTGATGGTTGTTTGGTCACTTGGCAGACCCAGGAGAGTGGGTCTGGAAACTGAAGAACTCTCACTATGACAGACAGTTCTGTTTCTGGACGGTATTTATAATCGCAATGGAAGAGGACTGCTGCTTCATAAAGGGCCGCGCTTTGCCCTAACCTGAAGCATGAAGACTACCGGAAAGAACTTCAAGGAAACTTCAGGAAAACACGAGTCAATTTTTCATCTATGAGATACCTTTCTGCTGAGGAATTAGACCGTTCTTTAACACAACCTCTGAAGTCGGTTTTTGCAAAAGCTACCACTGTAAGCTGACAGAGATGCTTCCCCTTGTAGGAAGAGAACAGGAGAAGGAAGAGTTTACAGCGCCAGCCCCACAACAAAGAGTTAACCCTTCCCGGTAACCTCGGACGTGAGCGTCTGCCCCTTCTTCGCTTTCTACTGCGCAACCAAACTGTGCACAGGGCTTGAACCAACCGCGGCCATCACACCCCTTGTCAGTTAAGCTAACAGACACTGTCGGTAGCCTATCATAACTCCGAACTGCCCAATCATCAACCAATTACAACTAAAGTTTGATCTAGGCCGGTCCAGGTCCGGGCGGGGGCGAAGACCCCGTCCAGGAAAAGGGGCGGTACAGACACGATGACGGGCAGGAATTGTTAACCAATCGTAGCAGAGAGCCGCCGCCCCTCCATCCAATGGATAAGTTGGAAGTGTGGTATGGGGCGGGCCTGTTGTCATGGGGGAGGTGGTGGCGCTTAGTGGCTACTGGCGGCGGAGGTAGATAGAGTGTGAGGAGCCGGAGTTGTGCAGGGCCAGCGGCAGGTGAGTGCGGGCGAGGCGGGCCTGAGGTGCGGAGGCGGTGGCGGGCCGGAAACTCTAGCTTTGCGTTCCGAAGGCGGAGGCCGCGGGCCGGGGCTGCGGGCCGGGTCGCGTCGGGGCCGGGCGCGGCGCGGCGGGTGAGCGGCTGGTTTCCTGCCGACGGAGTTCTCCGTCGGGAAGGTAGGTTGGTGCGGGACCCCGGCGGGCCAGGCCGGGAGGTCCCCTGGGCAAACCAGCGACTGGGTCCGGGGGTCAGTGACGGGAGGCCGGAGTGTGCGCGGCTTCCCGAAGAGACCGAGCGCCTGGGGTGTGCGAGCGGGGGCGACCCGGAGCGAGCGGCCCTGGGGCCGGAGAGACGAGGGGCTCCCTGGGCTTCTCGGTGTGCTGGGAGCCGTGGGGACCGAGAGAACTGGGAATGGCCCCTGTCGGAGAGAGGTGGGAGGTGGGGGAGACCCAGGGAGGCCGGGGGCCGGGGTGACAGGGAGCGGAGGAAAAGCACCGAGTGGGGTGCGAATCCCCCCCCCCCCCGAGAAGGGCAGCGGTCGGAGGAGGAAGGGTCTGCGGGGTGGAAACCTTGAACTAACTGCTCGGGGAGACCGCCGCGCCCTGCCCCCCACAGCGGGGCTGGGACTGGAGTCGGGACTGAAGACCCTCCGAGTGAAGGCTTCGAGCGCTAGGAGTTGGGATTTGAGACTAGGGTAAGGGTTCAGCGGGAAAGTGGAAGTTCCCCTAAGCAAAATGGGATGGAGGTAAGAGGGGAAGAGTAATTTCCCTGGAGGAAGGGACTTAGTTAGATCTGGGGAAACTTGCCCGGCTGTGGGTGAGTGGTCCTGTGGAAGCTGGCCAGGACAGCTGATTAACAATGGTTCCGAAAAGAGGAGAAATTAATTCTAATATGCCAAGCAGGACCAGCCACGCTGCCCTTAAAAGCAAGGTTAAAGTGTCTTGGAGGCTAGGGCCTTAGAAGTTACTTTTAGAATGACAGTGAAAATACTGGAAAATAAGGACATCAACAGAATGGGGAATTTGAGAGAAATGAGGAGGAGTAGCTGAACCTGTGACTTGATCAGAAAGAGGATATTCATGAACTGGATAGGCATGCCCTGCTAAACTGAAAATAAAAATTCTTTGGACCATCATTCACCCGGCAGTACTAACAGTTTTTTATGGGGTTTAAATCGTATTTGTTTATTTATTCATTCATTCATTTTTGAGACAGGGTCTCATTCTGCAGCCATGACTGGTTTTTATATTGTCCAGGAGAGCCTTGAACTCAGACTCTGCCTCTGTCTCCTGAGTGCTGGGATCATAGGCATTTCAAAACAATTTATGTATTTGCAGAACTTTTGGAGTAGTGACTGGTGCAGAACTCGGGGCTGGATTGTAAACAGAAAGATATGAGATTTTAAACTCAGTTGCATTCTGGCTTGGTACAGTTTAGTTTGCTCCACCTTAGGCTTCTGATTCAGTAGGCCTAGGGTGGGGTCCAAGAATGTGTAGTTATCTCAAGGGATGCTTTATGTTCTTCAAGGGATCATACTCTGAGAACACCTTGCTTTAATGAAAAACAGTAGTAATCAGTAACCTTAAAATACTGGGGTATCTGCCCGTCTTGCTGAAGGGACAGTAGAAGCAAATTATGAGGGGGGAGATTGAGAGAACGTCTTATTATAATGGGTATCCCCCCAGTACTGTGAATGATACTCTACCTCACACTTACTAGGCATGGGCTCTATCACTGAGTGCTACTGCTCCAATCCCAGAATATTTTTTTTTAGTATCTTTTTAAAATTGGATTATGATTACTTAGTAATTTATTGTACCATTACTGTACCACCAGCATTGAAAGTAAGACAGGATACACTAGTCTTGCATTTGGTGAAGAGAAATATTCTTTAGGGAAGCTTCTTGTACCCGTATGTTTTAGGTCACAATGTAAAATGTATTTCTTATATTTCTTACAAACTTCAGAGAAGTTTGACAAACTGTTTGGCATTATGCAGTGTGGCAGAAGCAACCCTTCAATAATAAGTGATTAAGTTATTTATCTTTGTTTTGTAGTAGTTCTCAGGTGGTGATAATTTGATCTTGTATATTGTATTGTGCTTCTGATTCTGTGGAACTCTTTTGGATGTTGAGAGTCTTTGGGATGAGTACTTAAGAGGAAGTCGAGGCACAGAAACTGGTGTTTCTCAGGTGGGCCACTTTGTTCCACTTGTGCCTTCATGTTCACCAGTTTTTCTTTCTTTAACCATTGTACTGTAAAAGACACATGTACAGATGTACTAACATCAAGCAACTAACTCTAACTCGAATTAGGATACTTCATGTAAGATAAACAAGCATAAAATAAACATTTCAAGAGAGAAAATGAAAAGATAGCTTCTTTTTAGAGACTAATCTCAGCACCTCTGAGACAGGAGGATTGCTAGAAGATAGTAGCCAGATTGGGCCTGAGGATGAGATCAGTCTGTAAAAAGCAAGGTGGAGGTGGGGTGGGAAGGAGAAAGAGTACTGCTGGGGTAGAAGCTTAACCACAGAGGCACTTGTTTGCTGTAAAGGAGCTTTTGTTTTGGTGGGTTTTATTTTCCCTGAGTGAACTAGGTTCATTGTATTTTGAAAGCTTAACTTGCTTGAGGAACCTAAATGTAATTTGCAGTAGGCATTTAAAGCTGTAATAAGTGTGAGTGTTTTGTGCTACTCTTGGGTTAGTTTTCCTCTAGAAAACCAGACGGCTGCCAGGCATGATGGTGCACAATTATAATTCAGACACTTGGGAGGGTGAAGCAGGGGAATCGATGTTAGTGGAAGGCTAGCCTGGGTTACATAGCAAACCCTTCTCTCTTTTCTTTCTTTTTTTTTGTTTGTTTTTTGTTTTTTGAAACAGGGTTTCTCTGTGTAGCCCTGTCTGTTCTGGAACTGGCTCTGTAGACCAGGCTAACCTGGAATTCAAGAAATCACCTGCCTCTGCCTCCTGAGTACTGGGATTGAAGGCGTGTACCACCTCACCTGGCGAGCCATTTTCTCAAACAACAGCAATAATAACAAAAACAAAGCAAAATTGAAAGCTAGATGGCTTATTTTCAAACTAGATGGAATTGATTTAGTTCTATTTTTATGGCTATAAGAATAAAGAAGGCAGTTTGAAAACTGAAAAAGGTGATCCTTGCAGTTCCCTTTAAAAATCTTTAATCCAGGGGATTATGTAACCTTTCATTAATGTTTTATGAAATTGTGAAGAAATATTGCTGCAGCTTTGCATCAATTTTTTTTAGTTTTCCCCCCTTTTTAATTCTATTTCAGATGGTTCCAAACTAAAATTTTGATTCCAAAAATTTCTAAATAGAAGGCCAGAAAACAACCATTTTATGTTTGATTTCAAAAATAGTCTTTTCACAAAATAAATTCACTATTTGGGGGTTGGGGTGGTGTGGGAAAACCTCCAAAAATATTCAGTTTTTTACATTGACTTAAATGCTGTATTCCTACCACTAGCATGATTGTTCTATAAGTCTTTGTATGTTTGTGTAGATCTATACTAACTGATGGGAGAATTAAAGTCTTAAGTGTGGAGAAAAATGCAAAAGTTCTTTTAATGTTGGACATTGAGCACTTAGATTACTTGCTTTAATAACTGGACTTCAGTTAATGTATTATTCACCCATAATTTAATCATACTTATCTAGGAATAGCTTTGATCGCTCAACTTATTTTACAGTGAAATTTATTAATCTGCCATTGAATAAATGATAGATTCTAAATCCCAAAGAAACTGTTCCCAACTGTACTTGAGACTCACTTTCACTTATCAAGGCTTATTTAGACAAGTGATTTTTAAATGCAGTTTTAATTAGTAGTAGTTAATTATTTGATTTTCTATTTCAGGTAGGTCTCTCCCTCCATTATAATAGCTTCTGTTCAGCCTTTTCTGCCTCTTGTCTCAGCTGCTCATGTCGCACATCCTTGTAAATGTTGGTGCCTGAGAATCCAGTTTGTAAAAGCACAAACTCCCTCTATCAGAAAAGATTCTGTAGTAAACTTACCAACTTTTTGAAAAGTATTTTAGTCAATAAAGTACTTGAGAAGCTTTTTGAAGTTTATTATTAGAAACTTTGACTTTGTAGCATATTATGAATTTAATCACTAGGTGAAGAAATACTCTACAAGGTTTTAGGATATATACTCAGAAGTAAGACCCAGGGGAGAGGGATTTTGTATATAGCTTGTACAAACTGTACACTTTGAAGTCTTGATGGAAAAGGAGGGTTGAAATTAAGGGAGAATGAGAATACTGGCATGCTCAAGGAAGAGTCTGGAGGATCTGCAGGAAGTGTGGCGAGAGGAGCGAGCTGTTGGCAGTTTTCCTGGAGTGACATATGTAAAGGGGGACGATCCTATTTGCAGCTTTCTGCATGGACTTATTCTTAGTGCTCTACAGTTTCTGCTGCTTCCCGTAACTCTTTTGTTTTCTTCCACTCAGGAAATAATGCTAGGATGCAAGTAAGTAGACTGAGGTTTGGAGGCTTGGACGATGAGACCCTGGGCAGGGCTGTCTAGATTTATTGCTTCCCTTATCTCTTAGTGCTGGTGATATAACCCAGAGCCTTGGGTATGCTGGGCAGCACTGATACAGCCTTACCTCAGCCATGTGGATTTATAAGAAAACTCAGGATTAGCCAAGGAACTTTTGTGTTAGCCATTAATATTCAATGACTTCCCCTTCTCTTCCCACCAAAAGCTCAGTTTCTTTACATTTTTTTGTTATATTTTTAAATTGTGTATGTGTGTGCAGACTTGGCAACAAGTTTCTTACTGGACAAGACATTCCATTGGTTCTGTTTTGTTTTTGAAGTACTGGAGATCAAAACTAGGGCCTCATGCACGCTAAGCAATTAATCTACTGTTGAGCTACACCTCTCTCCACTTGTTTGTTGCTACCTTATGCTTTTATTTCTTTTTCTTATTTTAGTTAATTATTTTTTGAGGTGCTGGAAGTTAAACTCATGGCTTTGTATGTGCAAGGCAAATGTTAAACACTGAGTTTTAGTCCTAGCCCTAAAAATACTTAGGATGATTCCTGGGCATCTTTTAAATTTTTTTAAACTTTATTTATTTATTCTTTTTGTTTTTCAAGACAAGGTTTCTCTGTAGCTTTGAAGCCTGTCCTGGAACTAGCTCTGTAACTCACAGAGATCTACCTGCCTCTGCCTTCCTAGTGCTGGGATTAAAGGCGTGCGCCATCACTGGCCGGCTATTTATTTTTATTTTGTGTGCATTGGTATTTTGCCTGCATGTATGTGTGAATATGCCAGATCCCCTGGAGTTACAGACAGTTGTGAGCCGCCATGTGGGTGCTGGGAATTGAACTCAGGTCCTCTGGGAGAGCAGTCAAGTGCTCTTAACCACTGAACCATCTTTCTAGCACCAAAATTTTTTAAATTTTATTTGGAAGTAGGGTTTCAATCCATAGTTCAGTCTAGTCAATAACTTGCTATGTAGCCAGATGGATTTAAACTCATAATCCTTTGCCTCAGGGGCCCTAGTACTGGGTATTACAAGTATATACCAAGCAGAGCATCTAGCCCCTACATTTTTTAAAACTAGTTATCAAAGTCTTGAATTATCTTGCTAGACAGCGAAAATTTAGTTATGGTAACTTGATATTATTTATATGTTAATTCAGACAATGATTACTATATTTTTTCTAAGTTTTTTTCCTGTGTTTATTTTGCATTTTTCAGGCAGGGTATCATGTACCTTAGGCTGGTCTCAGACTTGTAATATAGCTGAGGATAACTTTGACTACTCCTGATTTCTCTGTCTCCACCTCCAGAGTACTAGAATTATAGAAATTATGTCACGATGGACCCTCCCACCCCCATGTTTTGTTAGAGAAGAAGGATTTAAATCAGTATAGCAATGGAATAAAGGCAAAGTGAGAGAAATGAAGAACTTAGAAATTGGTTAAATTTTTAATTTTATTTAAAATTTGATCTTCCCTTTGGAAAGGTATGTGTGTGTATGTGTGTTTCTCTGTGTACCTCTGGCTGTCCTGATCACTCTGTAGACCAGGCTGGCCTTGAACTCACAGAGATCCAATTGCCTCTGCCTCTCTGAGTGCTGGGATTAAAGGCACACACTACTACCACCTGGCTTTACTACTAATATTTTCATTTTTTATATGTATGAGTGTTTTGTTTACATAATATGGGCTCTGTGTATGTCTGGTACCCTCAGAGGTCAGAAGAGGACATTGGATCCCTTGGAACTGGAATTACAGATGGTCTGAGCCACCATGTGGGTGCTGGGAATTGAACCTAGATTTCTGGAAGAACAACAAGTGCTCTTAAATGTGGAGCCACCTCTCTAGCACCCCCCCCCCCAGCATTATTGCTCTTTAGTATAAGAATGTGTTAAAGTCCGGAGATGGTGTTGCACGCCTTTATGCCCAGCACTTGGGAGGCAGAGGCAGACAGAGGCCAACCTGGTCTACAAAGCAAGTGCCAGGAAACTTGCTGTCTGCCAAAGTTCCCCCCCCCCCCCGCCAAAGACTGTATTACTTACTGTCCTTAGCACTGTGACAAATTCCCAGAAAGAAGCAACTGAAGGAAGGAGGGGTTCATTTGTAGTTTGTAGCTTAAAGGGAGATATAGTTCACCATGGCACGGATGGCATAGTGGATGGTGGCTGGGGCTCCATCTGTAGCAGAAGGAACCTGTGTTGTAACTTGTTACATCTTGTCAGATTTTGAAGCAGAGAGCTTGGACTGGAACTGGGGTTAACCTGTATAGTCCTCAAGACCTGCTGCCTAGTGACCCATTTCCTCCAACAAGGCCCCACCTTCTAAAGGTTCCAAAACATACCCCAAATAGCACTACTTGGATGCCAAGTGCTGAAACATAGAGCCTCAGGGACATGAAACACATTTAGTTCAACTTCAAGAGTCTACGTAATTGTGATAGTATCAACAGTTACTAAAGTCCAAAGCCCACATGTTGACAGAGGTGTCTGTCCTGCCTGGTCCTGCAGCCATTCAGTCCCAAAGAAACACACAGAGGCTTATGTTAATTATAAACTGGTTGGTCTATTAGATCAGGCTTCTTATTAACTCTTATATCTTTTTTTTTTTTTTCGAGACAGGGTTTCTCTGTGGCTTTGGAGCCTGTCCTGGAACTAGCTCTTGTAGACCAGGCTGGTCTCGAACTCACAGAGATCTGCCTGCCTCTGCCTCCCAAGTGCTGGGATTAAAGACGTGTGCCACTACTGCCTGGCTAACTCTTATATCTTTAACTCATAATTCTTGTCTGTTCTAGCCACGTGGCTTGGTACCTTTTATCAATGAGGCATTCTCATCTTGCATCCTCTGTGTTTTAGTGATGACTGCAGACTGAGCCTTTCCTCTTCCCAGAATTCTCTTATTCTGGTCGCCCCACCTGTACTTCCTGACTGGCTACTGGTCTGTTGTAAGGAGGGAGGCTGCTTGTTGGTTCCTGGCTGCTTGGCCCTGAAATAATCACACAGAAACCATATTGTTTAAATCACTGCTTGGCCCATTAGCTCTAACTTCTTATTGGCTAACTCTTACATCTTAACTTAACCCATTTCCATTAATTTGTGTATTGCCACATGGTAGTGGCTTACCAGGTAAAGTTCCAGTGTCTCTCTGACTCCACTTTTCTTTCTCCCAGCATACAGCCTAGCTTTGCCCACCTGGTTCTGTTCTTCTCTACCATTGGCTCAAAGCAGTTCTTTATTCATTAGCCAATAAAAGCAACACATAGACAGAAGGCCCTCCCACACCATTGGTCAATCAGCATTTTATTAAACCAACACAAGTGACATATCTTTACAGGGTACAAGACCATTGTCCCACATCACTTAGCCCCCTCCCCCTTTTCTTTTTAAAACAAGAACTCTGAGTCTAATCTCCTTTGTTTAACTTTTTTTCTGTCTATTATTCATAACAACTTGTAACCAACACTCTAAACAAAGACAAACATCCATAATCTATTCATCTGTTGTCAGAGGCTGCTTGTTCGTTCCCAGCCACTCAGACTCGAAATAACCACACAGAAACTGTATTATTTGCAATACTGTTTGGCCAAGTTTACACGTCTTTCTAGCTAGCTCTTATATCTTAAAGTAACCCATTTCTATTAATCTATGTATCACCATGTGGCTGTGGCTTACTGGCAAGGTTCCGACACATCTGTCTCCTGTGGTGGCTACATGGTGTCCCCTTGACTTCACCTTCTTTCTCCCAGCATTTAATTTAGTTTTCCTGCATAGCTCTATTTTGCCCTATCACAGGCCAAAGCAGCTTCTTTATTCATTAATCAATAAAAGCAACACATATACAGAAGGACTTCCCACACCACCCACAGTCTCTTCTGATACTTAAGGCAAACTCTTAGCTGTGAGCACCTATAGAATAAAAATAGGTTGCATACTTCCATTGCACAGTAGAGGAATGAAGTTAGCATGAAGAAATTAACTGAAGTAAGACTAAAACTCATCAGGGCAAACTACAAATCCTGTAACTTTATATCTGGCTTCTGGGTTTTGAATTGTGTACTCCATTGGATTGGAGCTGTGCCCTTAGTTCTGTCACCTGTAGTACATGTGGCCTTTCTCTAGAGCTGGCTTTTCTCAGTACCTGTATGTAATCAGATTTTTCTTTGGGCATTCAGCTCCCAAATAATAACAGAAACTAATTATAATTAATTATGAAAGCATGGCCTATAGCTTAGGCTTGTTCCTAACTAGTTCTTATAACTTAAATTAACCCATTTGTACTAATCTACGTTTTGCCACATGGTGTTATCTCTCTTCCATCTGGCACCTCCTGTTTCCTCTTTGTGTCTCCTGGCATCTCCTTTCTTCTTCCCAGAGCTTTCTTTTCCCAGAAGTTCTACCTATACCTCCTGCTAGCTATTGGCCATTCAGCTATTATACCAATCATAGCAGTGCATCTTCACACAGTGTACAGATACCCACAACACCCGTAGCTTTTCCAGCAGACTACTCCTATTCCTAGTAACTCTTTTTTTTTTTTTTTTTAATATTTATTTATTTATTATGTATACAATATTCTGTCTGTGTGTATGCCTGCAAGCCAGAAGAGGGCACCAGACCTCATTACAGATGGTTGTGAGCCACCATGTGGTTGCTGGGAATTGAACTCGGGACCCTTGGAAGAGCAGGCAATGCTCTTAACCGCTGAGCCATCTCTCCAGCCCCCCCTAGTAACTCTTAAATACTAGGTTTCCATTGCAATTTAGACTTCACCCTCAAAGTGTCACATATCACCTTCTCAGGGCCTTGCAGAGAGAGCCTTCTCTGTTTACATATTGCCTGGCTTCATTGTCCCCCTCCCTCCTGGAACCTTAGTACAAGCATGCTTCCAAAATCAGCACCACCTGGATGGTGCCAGAGTCTGTTGCCAGCTCAGCGTGTAGCTTGGTTTCCACATGTCATAGTTGTAGTAGTCTCCGAGTACCTGGGTGGATGAATCCTAAGTGGCCCTGTTGGATCAGGGCCACACTGCTCTGGCGCTCTGTTCACATGCTCCCCCTTCCCTGGTACTCTTCTTTTTAACTGAAGATTTTCCACTGTTATACCTCAGAGCTTCCTGTGGGTGGTCTCTTGCAAAGCATACTGAAAAGAATTATTTTTCTTCAGTATGATCAGTTTAATAACTGATTATGGATATTTGTCCATATTCACCTTGTATGCAGCTGTAAATGTTCTCATGTTTTTTTCCTTGTCAGACTACATACTTTTTCATGTCTTTCTGCTCCATTTTGGCTTATCAGTCTCACTGAAAACCTAGTTGAAGGCAACCAGCAATAAACATGCCACAGCCTATATGCTATGCTGTGCTGAAATTTTCTCTGCCAAACAATTAATACATTTTGAATTCAATCTCACTCAAATTAATCAGGATATAAAATATAGCCAGATTTTTTTTCCAGAATGTGACATGAATTGGACCTGTAGCTCAATTCCTTTTATATCCATTTCTCCCTCAAAACTTCATGAGTCTTTACTGTCTACATATCCAGTGACATTCTGTTTTTCCATACAATAGAACCTGTTAAGCTCCATCGACAGCATTCCAAGACTTCTTTGGCTCGCTGATTTGAACTCTTCCACATTCTTTCCACAAATTAGTTTCAAAGACCTATGAACCACACAGTCAGGCTTATTACAGCAACAGCCCCATTCCTGGTACCAATTTTTTGTATTAGTTAACCTTTGTCACTCTGGAAAACTAAAGTAGGAGAGGTTGATTTTGAGTCATGGATTAGTGGGAATGCAATCCATCTTGTCAGGGAAAGCATGGCTGCTAGGGCTCTGTCCATGGTGATTGGTGCTTTTGGCATGACTTGTTGCATCTAGGCAGACCAGGAATAGAGAGAGAACTTGGCCTGGAAATGAGGCTGAGCCTACCCCTAGAAACCTACATCATCCAGCTAGGCTGGACCTCCTAAAAGTGGAACAATCTCCCAAAACAGTGCCACCATCTGGCTACCAACAGTTTAACATATGAGCCAGTAAGCAATGAATTCATCCAGAACACATTGTAGTTCTTGGTATTCCTTAATTAAGATAAATCCCCCTGTTCCCTTCTTAAAACAAAAAATCAAATCTGGACTCTTACAGAGCCACAGATTAGCCTGGTTATTACGGAGGCTTATCTGTGTCTGTCATATAGTAAAACTGGAAAAGATGTGACTTGTGTTTAGATGAAGCACGATAAAATATGCAAAATCCAAGTTTTATAACTGTATAAACAAATTCTCTTTATCTTATTAATTTATGGATTGGATAGTTTATTAGACCTCCCAAACTCAGTTTTTTCCCATCTATAAAATTGAATCTGTTCTATACTCATTACCAGATTTATGTTGATAAATAAAGGAGAGGCATTTTGTAATTGCCTTGTTTGTGGTAAGCATTGAATACATGATATTGGTAAATCGTTATGATTAAAACAACTTTAGACTTGCAGACTTCTCTTTGTAAGGTGGGCTAGTATCCCAGATAATGTAATTATATACTATTTGGCAGTTAGGAAAAAGTGGACTTTAGCATTTTACATATGAAGCTGGAGATGGACAGTGGTTAAGAACACATACTGCTTTTGAGGAGGACCAGAGTTTGGTCCTTATGTCAGGCAGCTCATTACCTCCTGTGACTCTAGCTCTAGGGGATCCAGCCTTCTTTTGGCCTCTATGGGTGCTACACTCATATATAAACATTCACAACAGACAAACACATATGTACACAACTAAAAGTGAAATCTTTAAAAAAGAAAACTTACATTTTAAAGCACTTAACTCTTGTCTTGTGGTTTTGGCACTTTTGTTGACTTGGACTATAAAACTCAAGGCAAATTAGGCCAGTATTTTATTGTGTAGTTAGAGGCTAACTCTAGCTTATAACCAGATCTTCTTCCAAATAAGTAAGTTTTTGATAACAATGGGAAGGAAATATTAGCTCTCTTTTCAGAAAAAAAGCTCAGCATTATATTAATGACTTTATTAATGTCATTGCTTTTATTGAACGATTTCATAAATAAAAGGTTTTATTTATTTGCTTGTTTTAAACAGAGTTTTGCTCTGTAGCCCTGCTGGTCTGATACTTACTGTTTAGTCCAAGCTGCCCTTGAACTCTGTAGCACTTTTCCTGTCTCAGCATTCCAGGGTCTGGGACAATTAGATAAACATACATAAAAAGTTGAACTGGAACCCTGCCCTACCTATACACAAAAATTACCTCAAAATAGGTCATAAATGGTAGAAAATATGAAAATATATAATAATAGAGATGTGTTGTGAGAATATGTAATATAGAAAATGTATAGAAAATTCTCTATAGATGGTAGAAAAGATTTGCAAATTGTGTCTGGTAAGAGACTTATATCCATAACATATTAAGAAATTTTATAATTCATAACAATGAAAAGAAAATTCACTTTTAAAAGATAATCAATCCATTGATAGAATTCAAATAGACACATTTCTTCAAAGATACAATGTAGTAATGAGGGGCTCGGGCTGCATCCCCGGCGTCTGGTTCCCAGCGCAGGGCCCCTTTGTTCTGTTCCGCCCTGCTCCCGGTGCGTACCCGAAATAATTACACGGAAACTGTATTCATTGAAATACTGCCTGGCCCATTAGCTCTAGCCTCTTATCGGCTAACTTTCACATATTTGTTTAACCCATTTCTAATAGTCTGTGTGTCGCCACTAGTCGTGGCTTACTGGGAAAGATTCAGCATCTCTGACCTGTCAGGCTTCATGACAGCAGCTTTCTCTAACTCTGTCCCCTTCCCAGCATTCTGTTCTCTTTATCCTGTCTATCTAAGTCCTGCCCTATCAGAAGGCCAACCAATAAAAGCAACCCAAATACAGAAGGACCCTCCTACACCAATACAAAAGACCTATAAGCACATTAAAAATTATTAACATTATTAGCCATCAGAGAAATGCAATCTGCTTGGCATGTATTAGACTATCTACTTAGCATTTGTAAGAGTGGTTATAGGTGGTCTTGCACATAGTGGCACACACCTGCTTGTAATCAAAGTTCTAGGGAGGCTGGGGAAATAAGTTCAGTCTGGGCAATGTAGTGTGACCTATATTAAAACAAAAAATAAGGGAGTATAGCACTCAGTGATAGTCTTGCATGGATGAGGCCCTGGACTTAATCCCCAGCATGGCAGGGAGGACAGAACAGTAACAAGCACAGGTGAGGATGTGAAGAACCTGGGCCCTTTAGCTGACTATATGTGATGGGGCATAATTGTAATCCCCAGACTTGGGAGGTGGAGGGAGGAGGATAAGGAATTCACGGTCAACCTCTGCAATATAGTAGAGTTGAAGGGCAGCCTGGGCAACATGAGAGTCTGTCTCAAGGCCCTCTGCACATATCTTACAGGTGTGTAGCTTGGTTTCGTGTGGGAGCAGGGGTTGTCCATTGTCTGCTTTTGGGACCCCTTTCTCCCACCAAGTTGCCTTTCTGGCGTTAATAGGAGAGGAGGTGCCTAGTCTAACCGCAGTTTGATATACCATGGCTGGTTAATACCCATGAGAGGTCTGCACTTTTCTGAAGAGAAACTGAGGAGTGAATTGGTGGGGGGTGGGGGGAGATTGCGGTTGGAATGTAAAAACAAAACAAACAACAAAAATAAGTACAAAAAAACACCAAAAGGAAAAGAAAACGAAAGAAATTGAAATTTCTATTCTCATTGCCTGTGGGAATGTGAATGATGCAACTGCTTTCTAAAACTCCACAGGGTCGGGCCTGTGAAACGCCTCAGTGGATAAAAGCACTTGCCACACAAACCTGACACCCGAGTTCTATCCCTGGAGCCTACATAAATATTTCCAGAAGGAAGCAACCAACACACACACAAAACCAAATCCCCTACCATATAATCCAACTATACCACTACTAGATACATACCCAGTAGAAATAAAATACACATCCGCACAAAAATTCATATAGCGGAGCCAAAGAGATTTTGCTACTCTTTGCTACAAAGAGTGTTTGCTACTCGGGGCTGGAGAGATGACTCAATGGTTAGCATTACTTGCTGCTGTTGCCCAGGGCTCAGGTTTGGTTCCAGCACCCACATTAGGCATTTACAACTGTTAACTCAGTTCCGGGAGATCCATTGTCCTCTGGCCTCTGTGGTGACCTGCATGCACATGTACACATAAACTCATGCAGACACACACATAAATTAAAATAAAAATCTTAAAAAAGTGCTTGATGCTCTTCCAGAGTTCTGCTCTCAGCTGCCACTGTAGGCAGTTCATAACTGCCTATAATTCTAGCTCCAAGGACAGATGTGCTCTCTGGCTTCCTTGGGCTAAAAATATGAGCAGTGGGTCTGGTAAATGACACAGTGGAGAATGGCACTTGCCCTGGAAGCCTGAGAGTCAGATCTGAGGCACTCACGTAAAGGTGGAAAGAGGACTGACTCCACACAGTTGCCCTCGACCTTCATGTGCACGCCCTGACGCGTGCGCTCCCACACGTCCTGTACCGGCACTAATAGCAAACTTTTTCTAAGTAAAATATGGACTGAGGAGACCCCTTCATCAGTGGTAGAGTACTGACCTAGTGTTTGTGAGGCACAAGAGTTGATCTCTAGTACTATCGAGAAAAGAAAAAATATCTTTCAGCATGTGAGATTTACTTGGCATTTTGAAGGAAACCTTTGTAGAACTCTCTTCTTGAATTAGAGTTAAAAATATATTTATCATATATATTATTAAAAGTACACATACACATACATACATATTTATGTGTGTATATATATTATACAGTATATAATATATGTAGGTTTTTTTTTTTTGTAGTTCTGGGGATCAAATCCAGGGCCTTGTACATTTTAGGCAAGTGTTCTATCACTGAACTATGTTCTCACTGCTAAATTGGAGATTTAGTGTTTTCCATATGATTTTTAAAGATTATTGTAGTTTTTACATGTATGGGTGTTTTGTTTACATGTTGGATTTTGTACCATATGCATGGAGTGCCTGTGGAGGACTGAAGAGGGTGTCAGATCTCCTGAAACTGGAGCTGCAGGCAGTTGTGACCTGTCATGTGAATACTGGGAATCAAACTAGGATCCTCTGGAAAAGCAGCCAGTGCTCTTTATGACTGAGCCATCTCTCCAGCTGTGGTTTTTAACAGGCCTTTACTCTTCTGGATGTCTTGAAAGCAAAAGCATAGGGATCTATCGCTATCTATTATTGATATGTATGTATGTATGTATGTGTATTTTGTATTTGGGTTTTATGTCTCATTTCTATATTTGGGATTCTGTTTCAGAATATGAGGCCAGTTCTTTGCCAGATATGAACAGATTTCCTGGGAAAACCGGTTCTTGGCTTGACTTCTTGCCATGTCTTTTCTTTCTTTTGTTGCTTTTTAAAAACTGAGTTTTGTCCTGTGGAAAATGACTAACTCATCTACTTATTTTTCCTAGCTCAGATTAAATGTCTTGGTATATTTATAGTGTTCTAAATTCTGTATTTTTCATTATAGATTTGTTATCAGACCCTGAAGAACTTGGATTTTACTTGATAAGTTGAATATTCATGTCTGAAATTATATTCTTATTATTTTGATCTTTTCCTTGTGTCTAGCAGACCTAGTTGATGAAGAATATGGATCTCTCATTTATTATTTTTCTCTCCCCTTTCCCTTTTGCATTGGTGTTTTGCCTACACGTATGTCTGTGTTTTAGATTTCCTGGAACTGGAGTTACAATTCTCCTGGAACTGGAGTGAGAAACAATTGTGAGTTACCATGTGGGTGCTGAGAATTGAACCGGGTCCCCTGGAAGAGCTGACGGTGCTCTTAACCACTGAGCCATCTCTCCAGCTCCTTTTGTATTCTTAAAATGAAACCTAGTGGGGCTGGAGAGGTGGCTCAGCAGTTAAGAGCATTGGCTCTTCTTTCAGAGGTCCCAGGTTCAGTTTCCAGCGCCCACATGCATCTCACAACTGTCTGTAATTCTGGTTCCAATAAACCTGACCCCTCACACAGACATACGTACAGGCAAAACACGAATGCACATGAAATAAAAATAAATAAATCATTAATAACGAAGCCTCGATACCCTTGAAATATAATCATAGTTTCTGTGGTTTGCCCTCTAATTTGCTTTTTAGAAAAGTATCCGAAGGTGGAGAGGACAGGAAAAGGATGATACATGAGTGTAAAGGGGTACAGGAACAGGAGGAATAACTTGTAGTGTTCTCTAGCACTAGAGTAACTATGGTTGATTTCAGTCCATTGTGCATGTCAGAAGAACCAGCAAAGAGGATGCTTCCTCAAAGAAATGATAAATCTGTGAAGTGATATGTACTGGTTACTCTTTTGCACAGTGTGCATGTTGGTGGCACACACCTTTAATCCCAGCAGAGGCAGGTGGATCTCTGAGTTTAAGGTCAGCCTGGTTCACAGAATGAGTTCCAGAACAGCCAGGGCTACACAGAGAAACCTTGTCTCAAAAATAGATAGATGGATGGATAGATAGATAGATAGATAGATAGATAGATAGATAGATAGATAGATAGATAGATAACCAGAGAGAGAGCCATACTAATGTCTATTGTGCCCATTTTTAGCCTACTTGTTTAGTTATTTAAAGTAATTTTTATTACTTGAGCACACAGGACATTTATGCCACTGGGGCAGAGGTTGTGGATGGCTTGGGTTTACATCTGGGAAGGGGACCATCCTGTTGTATAGCACAGTTGATGGTTGGTTTCAGCTCTGTCCAGACCAGGTGGGATTTAGTATTACTATCCTTCTCTTCTTCCCAAGATGCTTGCCAACAGACCTGCTTTCTTGATTAAATTGTAGTAATCAGGAGTAAATTCTTTGGATTTAAGAACTCTCAAAAATTAATCCCTGGCATGGTGTTCTGCCTTTAATCCCAGTGTGTCAGGAGGCAGAGACAGGCGATCTCTGTGAGTTAGAGGTCTACATAGCCAGCTCCAGGCCAGCAGCAACTACATAGTGAGACCCTGTCTCAAAAAGAAAAAAAAAAAGCCCACAACTCTTATTTTATTGACAGCTACAGCATTTACTGTGCAATGTCATGTGAGTGCACAGGATCATACCAATTTGTGAGGGAGTCAGGTCATTCTTTGCTAGCTTGTAAATCTCCTTCACTTGTCAGGCTTCACCTTCAGCCAGCGGGATGATGGGACAGAGCTGACTAGGATTGGGATAGGCTCTCCCTGGGAACATGTATGTAACTCATTATGGCAGAGGCAGTTTGGCGCAAAGAGCTTGTTGTTGAGATAGGGTCTCACTGTGAGCCCTGACTTGCTTGGAAAACAGTATGTACAGATTGGCTGTGGACTTGCAGCTGATCTTCCTATCTTTGTCTCTTGGGTGCTGGAATTATAGGTATGTTATCCTTCATGCATATTTTTGCTAGACCTATGTCTAATTTTTGAACCTGCTTTCCTCCTCTCCTACTCTGAGATAGGCTCTCACTCTGTAGCCTAGACTTGACATCAGACTCAGAATCCTTATACTTCAACATCCCAAGTGCAGGATAATAGGCTTGTACCACTATACCTGAGTATAGTGAGGAGCGTCAGGGTTTTTTGTTTTTGTTTGTTTTTTGTTTTTGTTTTTGAGACAGGGTTTCTTTCTCTGTGTAGCCCTAGCTGTCCTGGAACTCATCTGTAGACCAGACTGGCCTCGAACTCACAGAGATCTGCTTGCCTTTGCCTCCCGAGTGCTGGGATTAAAGGTATGTGCCACCACTGCCCAGCTGAACTTTAGTTTTTAATTAGCCTACAAAGTAACAGATTTTCTTTTGGCATTTTCATACATATTTAGTTTTGATTGATTCTGTTCCCTTTCCCTCTTGTAAACATGTAATATACATTTTAATATAAGTAATTGAAAATAATTTACAACTGCTGTGAACTATTTCATTAATGATAAGTCATTTTTTGTGCAGTCAGTTTTCATAGCAGTAACATTTAGATTGTTTCATTTCATATATAAATAAAACTTTGGTAGACATTTTTTAAAATGTGTTTTATGTGTATGGGTGTTTTGCTTGCATGTATATAAGCATACCACATATGTGCCTGGTGTCTGTGGAGGCAGGAAGAGCTAGCTCCCTGAAACTGGAGTTAAAGCTGTGTGCCATGTGAGTGTTGAGAATTGAACCAAATCCTTTGGAAGAGCAGCCAGTGCTCCTAGTCCCTGAGATATCTCACTAGCCCCAGAGAATATTGTTATATATGAACCTTTGTCCATATTTCTATATTCCTCAATCCTTGTAAGTAGAATGGTCTGTTCCGAGTGTATTGACAGACTTCAGGTTGGAAAGCACGGCACAGTTCCTTTCTAGAGGTGGCACCAGTTTGCATTTTCATTAACAGTGAGATTCAGATAAGGAGCTTCATCGACATCATCATCATCATTATCATGATTAGTTTTATGTTTTAATAATTTTGGGATGTTTTTTAATTTGGAGGTCTCTCTGTGTGGCTCTGACTGTCCTGGAACTACCGCCTGGCTAATAACTTATTATTTTTTTTTAATGTTCATTGGTATTTTGCCTGCATGTATGTCTGTGTGAGGGAGTGAGACCCCCGGAACCAGAGTTACAAACAGGTGTGAGCTGCCATGTGGGTGCTGGGAATTGAACCTGGGTTTTCTGGAACTGCTTTTATCCACTGAGCCATCTCTCCAGCCCTAAAAGAATATTATTTAAAATATTTGCTACCATAATGGGGAGAAAGTAGTAACTGATTTTTGAATTTTGTGTATATTTGATGAATTCAACATTGTCGATCATTGGAACACTTAAAATATGATTATAGGGGTTAAGTAGAGATTCAGTGATAGAACCTGAGCTTAACCTGGGTTCAATCTTCAGCTCCAAAAATATAAAATAAGAAAATAAGATCATTAACTTTTAAGTATTTCCTTTTTAGTGATGGAAACAGCCACTTTTTTACTAAATCAGTCTAATCTGTAATTACAGTGTAAATATTTGTCCCTACATCCACAAACAGGCGAAGTCTTCATACCGCATCAAGGACATTTCTCCTTGCAATAAATGGAGAGTGTTACAGAAAAACACAACCAATCAAAATGCAGAGTTGTATAGCCCAGTCCCAACTTTCATATCTGCAACACAACTCCTGTGCCTGAGGCTCAGGGGACCATTATGGAAAAGGGGCGTATATGTTTTTGTGTGTGTGCATATGTATGAAGGCCAGAAGTAAATGCTAGGTATCTCATTAACTACTCTCTCCTGTATTTAAACATTTTTTAAATTTTATTTTATTTTGTGCATATGGGTATTTTGTGTATGTCTGTGTACTACATGCATGCCTGGTGCTGGTGGAGGACAGAAGAGGGTGTTGAATTGCCTGAAACTGAAGTTACTGATGGTTGTGAGTACTGGCTTTGAACCTGGGTCCTCTGGAAGAGCCGCTAGTACTGTTAACCACTGAACCATCTCTCCAGTCCCATCCCTTCTATCCCTTACTCCGTTTTCGAGACAGGGTCTCTCATGAATCTGGAGCATATTAATTCTGCTACACTGGCTGGCCAGCACGCCCCAGTGACTCTCCTGTTTTAACTCCTCAGTGCTAGAATTGCTGGTGTGCACTGTCATGCTCTGCTTTTTACGTGGGTGCTAGGGATCCAAGCCCAGGTCTTCATACAAGTACAACATGCTGGCAGAAATGGTGATGATCAATGAACAAGTATTTTGGAATTACTATACAGCCGTCTAAACAGAAAACCAATAAAGAACCATGGAACCCACTTGAAAATGCAAGAGCTAGCTGGGCTGTGGTGGCCTACACCTTTAATCCCAGCACTCAGGAAGCAGAGGCAGGCCAGATCTCTGAGTTCAAGACCAGCCTGGTTTACAAAGTGAGTTTCAGAACAACCAGTGCTACACAGAGAAAATGTAAGAGCTGCCATATACATAGAAATAGATTAGATATAGATATATGTCACCTACTATACAACAGGCATTGTTGTAAGAATTTATATATGCATATACATTCATAATACTGAGATAAGGGCTATACTTCTAATTTTATAGATGTGGATTGAAAGATTACAAAGGTTTCCAGTCAAGATTGCATAGTAAAATTTTCCATATGAAATTGTGTCAAATAAGTGGACAGTGGTGCCTCATGTCTTAAATTCCAGCACTCAGGAGTCAGAGGCAGGCAGATCTCTCTGAGTTTGAGGCTAGCCTGGTTTACAGAGCAAGTTCCAGGTAAACATAGTGAGACCCTGTCTCAAAACAAACAAACAAAAAAGTGCCAAATAAATAAGCCTCTGCTGGCTCAAAACATCCTGTAAGTACCTTTCAGATTGTGGTGGACTATAAGGAGAAAGCAGGGCTGAACCCAGGAGCCCATGTGGCAAGAAACAGGCCATGGCAAGAAACAGGCCATGGCAGTGGGAGTTTGGCTTCTTTGGGGAAACAGGAACTTAGAGTACTCCACATAAGATAGAGAAATCTACAGAGGTTGGGGTGGGACAGTTCATAAAAGAGTGAGGAGCAGGGTAATAGTGGCACACAACTACGTCCAGACTGGGGAGACATGGTTTTAAAAACCAAAACAAACAAAAATACCAACGTTGCCTAGAGCTGTTGCTTGAAAAAAGTAACTTGGGAGGGGCACAGACAGATGGCTCAGTAGGCAAGAATACTTGCTGCCAAATGCAACAACCGAGTTCTATCCCTGGGACCCACATGGTAGAAAGCAAGAACTGACTTTTTTTTTTTATTGAGCTATCTATTACTCTGCTCCCCTCCATTCCTCCTCCTCCCCATCTACCCTCTCCTGTGACCCCCATGCTCCCAATTTACTCAGGAGATCTTGTCTGTAGGTGAGCAACCTGTTTATACTCACTTGATCATGATCTCAATTTTGTTTTATGTTTAAACAGAGAATTTTTTAAATATGGTTTTAATAACGCTGAATTTTCTAAGATTGCAACTACTGTGTAAACTGAGGACAAACCGTACTTTGTTTTGTTCTGGGCTTTACAAGAATTGTTTGCTTTTTAAGAAATCTTACTCTCAATGGCCTTGTTTTGATTGTCCCATTCAACTCATTTGTCTCACTCTTCAATTTTCATTATCATATTCATGGCAATTTGATAATATATAAATACAAGCATTTATTTCCTTAATAATACAAACACTGGTTGCCATACCTGAGTACTTACATACTAAAGTTATTGAGGTGGAGATTGCTTTCCAGTTTTCTTCTTAAATGATATTAGGCATTAGATCGTTGTTTCTTCTTAAATGATGTTAGGCATTAGATCGTTGTTTCTTCTTAAATGATATTCGGCATTAGATCGTTGTTTCTTCTTAAATGATATTAGGCATTAGATCGTTGTTTCTTCTTAAATGATATTAGGCATTAGATCGTTGTTTTGCAATGATGTCTTATAATACTTCCCAAGCTCATGATTTTCAGGGCTCCTGCTGCAGCCTCTGTAGCACCTGGGGACTACAGGTGCATGCCATTGTACCTTATATTAATCTTTAGGATAGGGGACTGGAGAGATGACTCAGCAGTTAAGAGCATATACTGCTCTTGCAGAGGATCCAAGTTCAATTCCCTGCACCGTGTCAAGTAGCTCATAGCTACAAGTAACTCCAGCTCCAAGGGCATTCCATGCCTCTGGCCTCTGTGACCTCCTGTACTCAACATGCATGTACCCACACAGAGGCATGAACAATACATGTAAAAAATAAAACATTAGCCAGGTGGTGGTGGCACATGCCTTCTATTCCAACAGTCAGTAGGCAGAGGCAGGAGGATCTCTGAGTTTGAGGCCAACCTGGCCTATTGAGCAAGTTCCAGGACAGTCAGGTACATGGAGAAACCCTGTCTCAAAAAACCAAACGAAATAAATGAATAAATAAGTAAAACTTAAGAAAATTGATGATGGATGGATTTTCTGCTTGTATAGTATTTTGACTTTGTGCCCTTTGTAGGAGAAATATGTACTAAACTGTGTTTGTATAGTTACAGGGCAGACCAGGTTACCTTTTGAGAATGAAATAAGAGGTCTTCCTGCATTAATAGGTGCCTATCCATTTTTCTCCTTCCCCTCCATTTCTCTTTCCTTCTTGTTATAAAGTGTTTTCTATGTTGGTAAAAACATGGCACTGCTTACAGAAGTAATGAAGTATGTAATAAAACTCCATACTCTCTAAGAGCCTGTGTATTGCTCAGCCTAAGAAACAACAGTGCCAGTAAAGTTGGTATATTTCTCCTGATTTCTGTTTGTCTTAACCACTAGATGTTAAACTATTCAGAATTGTGCTTTGATTTTTGTTATCAACCCCTTCCTTTTATTTCAGAACCATATTATTTAATTTTGTTGTCTTAAAAAATATTTATGTTTAAGTGTATGTATGTCTGTGTCTATATGTATGCCCTTGCACTTGAGTGCAAGTGACTGTGGAGGCCAGAAAACCTCTTGGAGCTGGAGTTACATATGGTTGTGTACCCTCAGATGTTGGTGTTGGGTACTGGATGTAGGCTCTCTTTGCAGTTCATACTTGTAAACACCGAGCCACCTCTCTAGCCTCTAGTTTTGCTGATTTTAAAATTATATCATGGAACGATATATATACTCAAAGATTTTTGTTTGTTTTCTTTTAGTCAGTATTGTGTTTTTAAGATTCAGCTACATTGGCCTGAAAGTGTAGCTCTATTGGGAGAATGCTTGCCTAGCATGCTTGAAACCCTGGGTTCAATCCCTAACACTACACAAACCATAGTAGCCAGCACTCAAAAGGGAGAGGCAGGAGGATCAGGAGTTCAAAGTCCTCTTTGGCGACAGAGTAAATTTGAGGCCAGCCTCGGCTACATGAGACTGTCTCAAACACTGTTTTCCTGCCCATCAAATCCCAGCAAAATTCTCCAAAGACCTTGAAAGAACGGTACTCAACTTCATTTGGAAAAGCAAAAAACTCAGGATAGCCAAAACAATCCTGTACAATAAAAGAACTTCTGGAGGCATCACAATCCCTGACTTCAAATTCTACTACAGAGCTACAGTACTGAAAACAGTCTGGTATTGGCATAAGAACAGATAGGAGGACCAATGGAACTGAATAGAAGACCCGGATATCAATCCACACATCTTCAAACACCTGATCTTTGATAAAGAAGCAAAAATAATCAAATAGAAAAAAGAAAGCATATTTAACAAGTGGTGCTGGCAAAACTGGATATCAACATGTAGAAAAATGAAAATAGACCCATATCTATCACCATGCACAAAACTCATATCCAAATGGATCAAAGACCTCAAACATAAAGCCAGCCACACTGAACCTTATAGAAGAGAAAGTGGGAAGTACATTTGAACGCATTGGCACAGGGAACCACTTCCTAAATAGAACCAACCCCAGCAGCACAGACACTGAGAGAAACAATAAATGGGACCTCCTGAAACTTAAAAGCTTCTATAAAACAGAGGACACGGTCAACAAGACAAAACAACAGCCTACAGAATGGAAGAGATCTTCACTAACCCCACATTAGACAGAGGTCTGATCTCCAAAATATACAAAGAACTCAAGAAATTGGACACCAAAAGATCACATAATCCAATAAAAAAATGTAGTACAGACCTAAACAGAGAACTCTCAACAGAGGAATCTAAAATGACTGAAAGACACTTAAGGAAATGTTCAACATCCTTAGTCATCAGAGAAATGCAAATCAAAACAACTCTGAGATTCCATCTTACACCTGTAAGAATGGCCAAGATCAAAAACACTGATGACAACTTATGCTGGAGAGGTTGTGGGGAAAAGGGAACACTTCTGCATTGCTGGTGGGAATGCAAACTGGTACAACCTCTTTGGATGTCAGTGTGGCGATTTCTCAGAACATTAGGAAACAACCTTCCTCAAGACCCAGTGATACCACTTTTGGGTATATATCCAAAGGATGCTCAATCATGCCACAAGGATATGTGCTCAACTATGTTCATAGCAGCTTTGTTTGTCATAGCCAGAACTTGGAAACAACCTAAAGGACCCTCGACCAAAGAATGGATAAGGAAAATGTGGTACATTTACACAATGGAGTACTACACAGCAGAAAAAAATAACGACAGCTTGAATTTTGCAGGAAAATGGATGGAACTAGAAAACATCATTTTGAGTGAGGTAACCCAGACACAGAAAGACAATTATCACATGTACTCACTCATAGGTGGTTTTTAAACATAAAGCAAAGAAAGCCAGGGCTGGAGAGATCGCTCAGGGGTTAAGAGCACTGACTGTTCTTCCAGACGTTCTGAGTTCAATTCCCAGCAACCACATGATGGCTCACAACCATCTGTAATAGGATCTGTTGCCCTCTTCTGGCTTGCAGGGACATATGCAAGTAGAATGCTGTATACATAACTAATAAATAAAAAATCTTTTAAAAAAAAAAGCAAAGAAAGCCAGCCTACAAACCACAATCCCAGAGAACTTAGACAACAATGCGGACACTAAGAGAGACTTACATAGATCTAATCTACATGGGAAGTAGAAAGTATAAAAAGACAAGATCTCCTGAGTAAATTGGGAGCATGGGGACCTGGGGGGAGGGGAGAGGCATGGAGGGGAGTAGAGAAAAATGTAGAGCTCAATAAATATAAATAAAAGAAAAAAGAAGAAATGTTTTCCAATTTATATTGATATATGTTACTGTAATTAATTTTTTCAGAGCGATGTATTGTCTACTTCAATTCATTTTCCTAAAGGTGAATTTTTTTTCTTATTTGGTTACACATTTTTTGTTATGTCTTTTGTTATGGGATATTATTTTAAGATGTGTTACATTTGTTTATGCTGTGGAGCATTTCTTTTAATGATGCAAAGATGTGTTGCATTCTTTTATGTTGCATTTGTTTAACTCTGTGAAGCTGTGTTACTTTGCCTGCCTAAAACATCTGATTGGTCTAATAAAGAGCTGAACAGCCAATAGCGAGGCAGGAGAAAGGATGGGTGGGGCTGACAGGAAGAGAGAATAAATAGAAGGGGAAAAAGCGGGATGGGGAAGCAAGAGAGATCAAGAAGCTAGAAAAGAAGAAGCCAGCCACCCAGTCACCCAGCTAACCACGGAGTAAGAGTGAAAGTCAGATTACAGAAGTAAGAAAAGGAAAAATCCCAGAGGCGAAAGGTAGATGGGATAATTTAAGTTAATAAAGCTGGTAAGAAACAAGGCAAGCTAAGGCCGGGCCTTTATAAGTAAGTCTCTCCATGTGTATTCATTTGGGAGCTGTGTGGCGGGGCCCCTCCAAAACACCAAAAGAGTAAATTGAAACAACAGCCACAGTTTTCAGGTACATATGGACAAGAAGTTTTCTTCTACAGTGAATTAAAACTTTTTTTCTTTTTTGCAATAGGCATTGTCTATGTAGTACTATGCTGTCCTCAGACTTGTGACTTTCTTGCCTTGGCTTTCAATCTAAAATGCTGGGATTGCAGGCACACACCATTACACTATGTTGAATTATAAATGTTTGTGACTGATTTCTTCTTTACTCATGGAGTTAAAGCAAATTATAAGTTATTATTCATTGTGCATGTGGAATGCACTATTTTTTCCCCCATGATCCCTCTCCTTAATGCTGGTTGCAACCTAAATAATTTCTTTTTAAAGATTTCACAGGTGATTTTACCAGTTGAAGATAGATGTCCTGGTATTCTTTGGAGAGAGAATGCTTTGAGTTGGCATTCTTTTGCTGCATAAGTTGTTAGAGGACAGCATCCCAGCAAATTTGTACCTAACTAAGCTGCAGCATTGCTCCCGTGCCTAGAAACTTTCAGTTCTTGGGCCCAGTGGAGTTTCAACTAGGCCTTTATTTGGATTTAGCTCTTAAGTATCTCTCTTTATTTGATGAAATGAGTTTCTGAGATATGCCTTAAGTAGATAGGGTAATACCAGAGTCAAACCATTCTTTGAGGCTGTGAGGGGCAAGATAGCATTGTTTCCATGGTCTGTGTTGTGTGTGTATTTAGCATTCCTCAGGCACTCACAGAATAGGCCAACTGTCTGGGGAACTCTAGTGATCCTCCTGATGACTCCCCTCCAGCACTGGGAATACAAGCATAGGACCCCATGCCCAGGTTTTTGTTTGTTGGTTTCTTGGTTTTTGTTTTAGTTTTACTTGGGTTCTGGGGACCAAACTCTGGTCCTTATGCTTGCCTAATTCTCCTCTTTTTGAGACAGGTTCTCAATATTAGCTTGGATTGTCCTCCTTCCTAGTGTTGGGTGCACTCGTGCAGGTCAAAGGACAGTTTGCAAGAGTTTCTTCTTTCCTTCCACCATTTGGGTTCTGGTAATCAAATTCAGGTTGTCAGCTCAGCAGCAAACACCTTTACTTGCTGAGCCATCATGCTAGCCCCTACTACCTACTGTAGTCAAGAATGACCTTGAACTTCTGATTTTGCAATCTACTCTTTTTTTGTTTTCCCCAAGAAGGTTTCTCTGTGTAGCCCTGGCTATTCTTTTGTTTTAAAGAAAACAAACTATCTTTTTTCATTACACATAACAATCCAAGTTCTCACTCCCTCCCCTCCTCTCATTCTCTCCACACATCCCTCTACCCCACCCCATCCACTCCTCAGAGAAGGTAAGGCACATTGCTTTGGGGAAGGTCCACAGCCCTCCTTACTGTATCTAGGCTGAACAAGGTATCCATCCAAAGAGAATAGGTTCCCAAAAAGTCAGTACAAGCAGTAGGAATATATCCTGGTGCCACTGCCAGTGGCCCCTCAGTCTGCCCCAGCCATGCAGCTGTCAGCCACATTCAGAGGGACTAGTTTGGTCCTGTGCTTTTTCCTTCCCAGTGTTGGTGAGCTCCCATTAGCTCAGATAGACTGTTTCAGTGGGGGTACCCATCATGGTCTTGACCTCTTTGCTCATATTCTCATTCCTCCCACTCTTCAACTGGACTTTGGGAGCTCAGTGCCCTGACTATTCTTGAACTCCATCTCAAAACACCTGCCTCTGCCTCCTGAGTGCTGGGATTCAAAGTATGTACCACCATCAAAACCCCTACTATCTTTACCTTGTAAAAGCTGAGATTACAGGAGCCATTTACCTCCTCACCTACATATAGGTATTTACTAGGTGTTTATGTGGTGCTGGAGATTGAACCCAGAGCTACTTAGGCAAGCACTCTTATCATATGCGATACATCCCAGCCTCTGGTATAGATTTTTCAATATAAAAACTAGACAGGAGTTTCTGTCCCGCCCAGCCTTGTAGCCATTCAGTCCCAATGAAACAAACAGATGCTTATATTAATTATAAACTGTTTGGCCTATTAGCTCAGGTTTATTATTAATTTGCTCTTACGAATTAAATTAACCCATAATTCTTGTCTATGTTTAGCCACATTGTTTAGTGCCTTTTCTCAGTAAGGCATTCTCATCTTGTTTTCTCTCTATCTGGCTTGTGACTGCATCACTTGCCTTTCTTCTTCCCAGAATTCTTAGTCTGGTTACCCCACCTATACTTCCTGCCTGGCTACTGGCCAATCAGTATTTTATTAAACTAATACAAGTGACAAATCTTTACAGTGTACAAGAGCATTATCCCACAGCAAAAAAACCTTAGTGCTTATGCTAAGTTAGTTTGCTTTTTACTGATTTCTAATAATAGGGCTCTTATTTCTTTATTCCTGGTTAATTTTAGGTAAGATGTGGTAGATTTTATTTTTTGTATTTGTTTTAATTAAAGGCTCTTGAAGTGGGTATTTTGATTGGTATTTCTGTGGTGCCAGTTATTTTATCCATTTCTAGTCTCTAAATCAAATATTTGTCTCTTAATTGCATATAATCTTTGTGTTTCTCTCCTTCCACCCTCCCCCTTTGCTTTCACAAGTAGTGGACAAGTGCTCTGATGTCATTGTCTCCTGTAGTGTTCCTTTCCTTTCCTTTTGTTAAGATCTGAACACACTTTTCATTTTGAAGACACTAACCATACCCTCTACATTTGTGTGTACAAGTTCTTTCTAGACGTGTACACATTGAAGTTGTCTTTATGTTCTGAGTTGAGGGGATCATCTAATGTCTACTTTGTTCTTTCTACAAAAAGTGTTTTAGTATATGTATGTGTGCACATGTGTGTGTAGTTATTATGTGTGTATGGAGGCCAGAGATCAGTGTCAGGAATCTTCCTTCTTTTTTTTTCTTTTTTTCCAGACAGGATCTTTTGCTGAACCTAGAGCAACTGACTAGACATGTCGGCCAATGGGCCCGTCTCCCCACTAAGGTTACAGGTACCTGACACAACTCTGCGCCTGGCTTTTTTATGTGTATGCTTAGGGTCTAGATGCTTCAGATCTCATGCAGGCACGTTACTGACTGGGCCATTTCTCCAGACCCTCTACAGAGTTTGACTGGTTCTGTTTTCCTTTTGAAAACAAGTCAGGTTCCTGGACTTAGGAAATTTATGATGAATTTTTTTCTTTTTGGAAAAGAAAATTGTGCAGTCTATGCAATCTTAGCTAAAGAGCCTTTGTCTTATTTTTTATTCGCATGTGTGTATGGGTTCATGAGTGTACACATAGGTATGTGCAGGTGCTTGTGGAGGTTAGCAGGTTTTGTTTTGTTTTTGAAATGACAATAAGAGGCTTCACTTATTTTACTGTTACAGAAGCAGAAGGGAAATGTTGTCATGGAAGAATGTGAAATTTATCCTAGAACTGTAAATGTCTACTTTTGGTGTTAAGTTTGGTCAAATACATGTCAGGTATTCTTACTAGCACCGTGGTTTCTTACATACCTGAAAAGCAATTGTCGTGCCTATTATCATTTCTTTGTGTTTTTTTTTTTTTTTCTTTTCAAGACAGGGTTTCTCTGTATTTCTGGAATCTATCTTGGAACTCACTCTGTTAGACCAGGCTGGCCTCGAACTCACGGAGATTTTCCTGACTCTGCCTCCCTAATGCTGGGATTAAAGGTGTGCACCACTGCCGCCCGACTTCTCTAGTGGTTTATAACTATATTTAGTCTATTTTATAATGCAGCCATTAAAATTAAAAGTAAAGTATTAAAAACTAGTCTGTTAAAGAATTAGGCCAATGAAGAAATGAACTGAAACACATTGTTGTCTAAAACTAACTGCAAATTACACTTGAAGTTGTTTTGGTAATGGAGTGAAGTTCCACTGTTGTTCTCCTTTTATAACTTATCTGAGAGTAGGTGGCTGTGCAAAACAAATTATTAGTGCTACTAAGCTTTTAGTTCTGCCTCGTTTCTCCTTTCAGGACATATGAGCCCTTTCTGTGTACTCAAAGTAATAAAAGAGAGCTGGGATTCAGCTCAATGGTAGGCCCCAGATTCAGTTCTCAGTACCCCATTAGAGATGGGGAGTGGAGAAAGAGAGAAAGAAAATTACAAATACCCCACATCATCATCAGTATTTTGGAGTGCTGGGAATTGAATCCAGGGCTTTGCACATATGCATGCTGAATAAATAAATATTCATCTCCTGGTTAACTTTGTGTGTCAGTTCAGTGTTGCCATGCCACATTAGAAGGTCTTTGAGAACATTATGGATTTATGTTTAGCCCACATAATAAAAACCTCTATATTCTGTTAACAAAATTATTTGCAGCAAATGTTTCTAGTTTTGGGAAAAATCTGAGTTATATAAATAAAATTAGTTTCAAGAAATAAAGGGCTTTACAGTCAGGTATCCTGACCTATTTTATTTTATTATTTATTTATTTATTTTATTTTTTTAAAATATTTTTATGGTTTATTTAACTTTATTTTATGTGCATTAGGTGTGAAGGTGTTAGATCCCCTCCAACTGGATCTTCAGACAGTTGTGAGCTGCCATGTGGGTGCTGGGAATTGAATCTGGGTCCTCTGTAAGAGCAGTCAGTGCTCTTAACCACTGAGCCATCTCTCCAGCCTTTATTTTATTATTTATTTTTTAAGATCAAACAAGTATTTTTTATTGAAAATAGATTCTTCATATAATATGTTGATTACAATTTCCCTTCCCCAACTCCTTCCCATCAACCCAGTATCATTAGAAAAAGAATAAGCATCTAGAAAAATAAAATAAAATATTAACAGTCTCAGCCCCACTGTTTAGTAGTTTTGTGATCTTGGAAGTTCCCAAACTCATCACTGTACTTCAGTTTTCCTAGTTGCAAAATGAACTAATGTATTAATACCTCATTTTATAAGCCATCAGGATAAAGGACTAAACTCATAGAAATTGTCTAGGAGAAACTGTCAACTAGTACCCAATAAATGTTAGCTGCTGCCAGCCTTTTTATTCTGAAACAACACCATTATATCGTTTATGATAAATTTGTGTTGCTTCTTAACACAGGCATATTTTGATTCCAGTGTGATAAATGTGGATAACTAGACTACATACTAAGAATTACTGTTGAGCAAAAGCCCTAAGAATGTTTACTTTCAGATTTTGTACCGGCTAGTGTTCTGTTAACTTGAAACAAGCCAGAGTTGTTTGAGAAGAGAGAACCTCAGTTGAGAAAATCTCCCCACTAGATTGGCCTGTGGGCAAGCCTGTTCACAGTCTATTTTCTTGAATAATGATTGATGTGGGAGGGTCTAGCCCACTACAGGTGGTGCCACCCCTAGGTCAGTGGTCCCTCATGGTATAAGACTGGTTGAATAAGCCAGGGAGGCAAGCCAGTGTGTAGTGTTCTTCATGACCACTGCTTCAGTTCCTGTTTCCAGATTCCTGCCTTGAGTTCCTGCTCTAACTTCCCCAGATGGGCTAAAGCTGAAAGCTGAAATAAACCCTTTCTTCCCGAAATTGCTCTTTGGTCATGGTATTTATCACAGCAATAGAAACTCTAAGATAGAAATCATAACTTTTTTGTTGTTTTGTTTTGAGACAAGATCTTATATAGCCTAAACTGGCTTTGAATTCACTGTGGAGTTGAGAATGACTTTGAACTGATTCTCCTGCTTCCATCTCCATTGTGCTGGAATTATAGCATGGATCACTTGCTATATTGAGACAGGTTCTTCCTCTGTAGCTCCAGCTGGCGTGGAGCGTCCTGTGAAGTGCAGACTGGCTGTCCCCCAGTACCTGAGTGTAGTAGCTGGTCTAATGCCTGTAGTCCCAGCAGTGGAGTCTTACAGCTGTTCTGACTCCATCACAGCATTTAAAAAACAACTACTACTATGTTGTCTCTCATACTATAATGAAAGAAGAATTTAACCTGGAAAACTAGGAACGGCAATTCATATTAAGCACAGGTGATAACTTGATACATATTGTCTTGTCATACTTGGCTCCTGTTTAGGTGAATTTCTGGATTTTAGGAATTGCTGATTTAATCTTTTCTTTTAAAGAAAGAACTGCACCGAGGGGTGTATCAGAGCTCTTAAGCACAGTAGGATAACAACTGAGTCTAGACCCAAACCCTCCAAATTGTAATCCTGTCTCCTCAGTTTCCATCACATGAGAATTTGTGGTATAAAGAATCAGGCACAGAAAATCCATGTCTTAATTAGGATCAGTAGTTGCTCATAAGAAAGTAGAGATGGGGCCAGGTAAGATAGGCACACCTGCAATCCTAGTACTTGGATGATAAGGTTTAGACTGGCCTGGGTTCATAGGGAGACAACCTTAAAAAAACAAAAACTGAGGCTGGAACAGTATTCCCCTCTCTATTTTAGCATGATCTGACTCCCATTTTTAGTGAAACTTGTCTCTGTGCCTTAAGAGGCTGTTAGTTTTATTTCAGCCTGTACATTTTTATTTATAGCATATGTGTGTGCATGTACATGATACGGGTGCATACCACAGTGTGCATGTGCAAGACAATGGGAAACTTTGTGGAGAATTGATTCTCTGATTCTACTGTGGGTTTAGGGATTAAACTCGGTGGAAAAAGCTTGCACTTTTTTCCACTGAGCCATCTTGCTGCCTTTTCAATTTATGGAGGTAGATTATAAGAGATTGAAACTGAAAAGTGGTATCTATATTTAGAATTCTCTTTTCTTGCAGTTTTCAAATTTTGGAGCCTAAGGAACATTTTCCAGGGGAGATTGCCAGTATAGCCACTTTGGCAACCAAGATCTTGATACATAGACATAGACTGGAATATTGGTGGGCCACAGTCCTCAGAAATCTTCTTAATACAGGTAGGTGAAAGACAGTGGGAAATGGAAACATGGGTTATTAACTGCTGCAGAAGTCCTTCCTGCCTGCTTTTTCTAAATTCCATTTTATGTCTATGGGTATTTTGCCTGCATGTATGTCTATGTACCATGTACATGCCTGGTACCTGATGAGACCAGAAGAGTGCAGTCCATCTCCTGAAATTGGAGTTACAGATTATTTTGAACTATCATGTGGGTGCTGGGAATCATACTTGGGTCTAGAAGAGCAGCCAATGCTCTAAAAGACTGAGCTGTCTCTATAGCACTCTTCTGTTTTGGGTTAGATAAACTAGTTAACTGTCTTTACATTTTTTTTTATTGTTTAGAAATTTTTATTTTTAAATTTTTGTTTTTTCAATTTTTAAAATTTTTTTCCATACATTGTTTTGTTTTATTTTTTCCATTCAAAAACATAATCAAAGAAATAAAATTTTTACCTTTCTTCCCCCTGTCTTTACATTTTTAACCCTTTTTCTTGATAAAAACAAAGCATCCAACTCTTAGATAGTGGGTAATATACTTTTGTATTATAAAATATTTGTGAAGATGTTAGTGGTAAAACGTAGGACAATTTTGTTTCTTAGCATTTTCAAATGTGTTTATGAACTTATATGACAGTTACAGATTTCCTTAAAAATTATTGTAGATTTAGTAGCTTTTAAAGCATCTATCTATCATCAATTATCTACTTTTGTTTGTTTGTTTTTTCGAGTCAGGGTTTTTCTGTAGCTTTGGAGCCTATCCTGGAACTAGCTCTTGTAGATCAGGTTGGCCTCGAACTCACAGAGATCCACTTGTCTCTGCCTCCCGAGTGCTGAGATTAAAAGCGTGCGCCACCACCACCCGGGCCCGTCCCTGTTCTCAATAAACTCCACACTCAAGCTCTCTCTGCATAGCATATTCTGTCACCCGCCGTGGTCCTCACCCTGAACTGCCAAGGTCTCACTCGTGCAGTATCAGCAACCACAGCCCAGCCAACATGATTTTTATTTTTTATTATATATATATATATATAATTTTTTGGTTTTTCGAGACAGGGTTTCTCTGTAGCTTTGGAGCCTGTCCTGGAGCTAGCTCCTTTAGACCAGGCTGACCTCGAACTCACAGAGATCTGCCTGCCTCTGCCTCCCAAGTGCTGAGATTAAAAGCGTGTGCCACCACCGCCCGGCTATTTTTATTTTTTTCTATTTATATTTATTGAGCTCTACATTTTTCTCTGCTCCCCTCCCTGCCTCTCCCCTAACCCCTTCAATCCTTCCCCAAGGTCCCCATGCTCCCAATTTACTCAGGAGATCTTGTCTTTTTATACTTTCTACTTCCCATGTAGATGATATCTATGTAAGTCTCTCTTAGTGTCTGCATTGTTGTCTAAATTCTCTGGGATTGTGGTTCGTAGGCTGGTTTTCTTTGCTTTATGTTTAAAAGCCACCTATGAGTGAGTACATGTGATACTTGTCTTTCTGTGTCTGGGTTACCTCACTCAAAATAATGCTTTCTAGTTCCATCCATTTTCCTGCAAAATTCAAGCTGTCATTATTATTTTCTGCTGTGTAGTACTTCATTGTGTAAATGTACCACATTTTCCTTATCCATTCTTCTGTCAAAGGGCATTTAGGTTGTTTCCAGGTTCTGGCTGTGACAAACAAAGCTGCTATGAACATAGTTGAGCACATATCCTTGTGGCATGATTGAGCATCCTTTGGATGTATACCCAAAAGTGGTATCACTGGGTCTTGAGGAAGTCTGTTTCCTAATGTTCTGAGAAATTGCCACACTGACATCCAAAGAGGTTGTACCAGCTTGCATTCCCACCAGCAATGCAGAAGTGTTCCCTTTTCCCCACAACCTCTCCAGCATAAGTTGTCATCAGTGTTTTTGATCTTGGCCATTCTTTCAGGTGTAAGATGGAATCTCAGAGTTGTTTTGATTTGCATTTCTCTGATGACTAAGGATGTTGAACATTTCCTTAAGTGTCTTTCAGCCATTT
>PVIU01005301.1:0-13910 GCA_004026605.1 Ondatra zibethicus | reverse complement strand
ACATTTTTTTATTGGATTATGTGATCTTTTGGTGTCCAATTTCTTGAATTCTTTGTATATTTTGGAGATCAGACCTCTTTCTAATGTGGGGTTAGTGAAGATCTTTTCCCATTCTGTAGGCTGTCGTTTTGTCTTTTTGACCGTGTCCTCTGTTTTATAGAAGCTTTTCAGTTTCAGGAGGTCCTATTTATTAATTGTTTCTCTCAGTGTCTGTGCTGCTGGGGTTCTATTTAGGAAGTGGTTCCCTGTGCCAATGTATTCAAGTGTACTTCCCACTTTCTCTTCTATAAGGTTCAGTGTGGCTGGCTTTATGTTGAGGTCTTTGATCCATTTGGATATGAGTTTTGTACATGGTGATAGATATGGGTCTATTTTCATTTTTCTACATGTTGATATCCAGTTATGCCAGCACCACTTGTTGAATATGCTTTCTTTTTTCCATTTGATATTTTTTGCTTCTTTATCTAATATCAAGTGTTCGAAGATGTGTGGGTTGATATCTGGGTCTTCTATTCGGTTCCATTGGTCCTCCTGTCTGTTCTTATGCCAGTACCAGGCTGTTTTCAGTACTGTAGCTCTGTAGTAGAGTTTGAAGTCAGGGATTGTGATGCTTCCAGAAGTTCTTTTGTTGCCCAGGATTGTTTTGGCTATCCTGGGGTTTTTGCTTTTCCAAATGAAGTTGAGTACCGTTCTTTCAAGGTCTTTGCAGAATTTTGCTGGGATTTTGCTGGGCATTGCGTTGAATCTGTAGATTGCTTTTGGTAAGATTGCCTATCTGTTTTGAGATAGGGTCTTCCTCTGTAGCCCTGGCTGGTCTATAACTCATTATGTAATCCATGCTGGCCTTTAAGTCACGGCATTTCACCTGCTTATGCCTTTTGAGTGCTGATATAAAATGTGTGCATCACCATACCTGGCAGGCATGTTTGTTTTGCTTATATATTTCTGCAATTTGATTATGGCGTGGTTTGTGGGCTACCTCTGCTTTACGTTTTGTGATACCCTCTTTTATAAACCAGGATTTATGCAAATCATCTAGCAGATTGAGTGCTGGAGTGGGCTGATTAGAAGATTCATTTGTCTTTCACAATCACAGCTGGTCACCTTCCTGTGGACTTTGTGGAAGCCTGAGAAAGTGAAAGAACCACTTGCTTAAATTGTATGTAGGTTTCTCTTTGAGAAATCCCCAGAAAAAAAATTACACTTTGTTTTTAAGTCTATAAGAATATATTTAAGCAAGTAAATATATTCACCCCCCCCCGAAAAAAAAAAAGATTCTTGATGGGTTTGCTAGTCCTCATTAACGTGGTATGAGGTGAGGTAGCTAGGGGTATGACTCAGTGGCTAAGAACTGGAATCATTTGAATGCTTGTTCACTCCTGTGTCTGGTGGTAGATGCTGACTTGGCCAAGTCCTCAGCCTGGGCTGTTAGCCAGAACACCTATACTACTACGCTTCTCCTTGTGACTGCTTGGTTTTCTCACAGCATGGTTCCTAGACTCAAGAAAGAACATCCTGAGAGAGGAGGATGAAAGCACATGATTTACTTGACTTAGCTTGGAAGTCACATAGTATTACTTCATTCTGCTTTTTTAGAACTTAAAAAAGTTAGTGTAGGTTAGGAGAATCGGGAAGTGACACAAATCCTACCCCTTGAAGGCAAAGCTATCAGCATCACATTGTAAGAGCATTTTATAGGGAGTCGGCTGTTCTTGTCATCTTTCAGGGATATGATTTGTCACTGTTTGTATTTTTAAAATTATTTAGTGTGTCTGTGTGTGTGTGTTTGGCGGGGGTGCAGAAGTGCCACAGCACACATTTGGAGGTCAGAGGACAATTTTTAGGAGTCAGTTCTCTCCTTCTGCCCTGGGTAACCTTGGCATTGAACTCAGGTTGTCAGATTTGGCAATATGAACCTTTTCCCACTGAACAATCTAACAGACCCAGATAAATAATTTAGTTCGTGCAGCCATGGATTTGATCCCCAGTACTGAACCTTAGCTATTCAGATATGGTGGCATGCACTGTAATAATCTACAGTACTTGGGAGGCAGAGGCAGGTAAATGGCTGCAAGTTTGAGCCATTCTGTATGTATAGTAAATTCTAGATCAGCCAAGGATACATAGCAAGTCTTTGTCTCAAAATATGTGTGTGTGTTTATATTTAGGCACGCTCCAAGTGTTGTACATATTTATAATCCCAACATTACAGAGATGGAGACAGGAGGATTCAGGGTTTAAGGTCACCCTGCCTGGCTATAAATTATGACCCTCATCTCAAAAACCAAAGAAAGAGTTGAGATTGAAGAGATGACACAGTGGTTAAGAACACTTGTTACTCTTGCAGAGGACCCAGGTTCATTTCCCAACACCGACATAGTGACTTATAGCCATTTATAATTCCAGTTCCATAGGATCTGATGCCTTCTTCTGACCTTCTTTGGCACCAGACGTATTGCATGGTGCAATAATACATGCCTGCACAATACTCATACACATAAAATAAAATAAATCAATCTTAAGAAAAGCTTAAGCTGGGCATGGTGGTGCACACCCCGGAGTCAGAGGCAGACCGATCTCTTGAGTTCCAGGCCACCCTTGTCTACAAAGTTCCAGGACAGCCAGAGCTACATACGGAAACCTTGTCTTGAAAAACCAAACAGACAAACAAACAACCTCCCCCTCAAAAAACAAACAAAAAAAAAAAATAGGAAAGCTTGGGGCCTCAGATCTGACAAAGAGTCACAGGTAAGTGGGGACACTGAGACTGGGAATAATAAATTGTCTTTCTCAGGGAAGAGCCCTCAATTGGTTTTCCAATACCCAGTGTCCTGAGACCATACAAGAGTATACATACTGAGCAGGTTGTACTTAGGAATACATACATAGGCACACGCACGCACACACACACAAATGCACGAACGTATGTATTTGTAGACAACAATAAAGAAGCCATACCTTTGAGAGTGAGCCAAGGAATTGCATGGGAGGAGTTGGAGGAAAGAAATAGAAGGGAGAAGTGGTGTAATTATAATAGCAAAAAAAATTTAAAAATTAAAAAGATAAAATAAAAAGTTTATTTTTAAAAACCAAAGGGGAAGCCGGGTGGTGGTGGCACACGCCTTTAATCCCAGCATTCGGGAGGCAGAGGCAGGCGGATCTCTGAGAGTTCGAGGCCAGCCTGGTCTACAAGAGCTAGTTCCAGGACAGGCTCCAAAGCCACAGAGAAACCCTGTCTCGAAAAACCAAAAAAAGAAAAAAAAAGAAAAAACCAAAGGGGAAATATATAATAGATGAAAAAGATGAGTGATCAATAAAAATTTGAATTCTTCTTGTCTAAAGTTATTAGGACTTTCAAGAGGAATAAAATGGAAATATATAGAATCATACATATCTGATTTATAAAAGAATTTTATTAGATTGTCTTACTCAGTTAAAGTCTGTCTAGTCAGTTCAGCAGTGGCCGTGTGCATGCTTAGAAAGACAGAATCCAGGTAGCTTCTCAGTCCAAGAAGAAGAAAGTAAGAACCAGGGAGTCAGTGAGGCAGCCCAAGTCTGAGGCTTGAGGCCTAGAAGTCCCCTTCAGGTAGTGGTTGAGTCTGTATTGAAAGCTAAAGGATTGGAGTCTGATGTCCAGGCAGTGGCAGCAGCAGCAGACGGTGCGCTCAGGAAGAGTGGAGTTTGCACACACGGCCTGCCTTCCTTCCACCTTTTGTTCCGTCTTGCCACCCCCGGGGCCCCAGCCTGTTGGAAGTGCCACCGATATTGAGAGCAGGCGTCTTCTCCTCAGCCGCTGCTCTGCTCTGTGTGCCAGTCACCTCCAGAAATGCCCTCGCAGACAGGCTTTGACGTGTGCTCTACTAAATAGTTTAGGTGTTTCCCTAGCTAAGTGATTAACAATCAAAAGTATTGAATGCCTAAGTAGGATGCAAAGAAATAGATTTTGGATTTTATTTTGTGCTGACAAAGTAACAAATACACAAGTATAATTAAAAGCAGAGATAAAAGTGTACAAATAAGACAAACTGTAAGATTTATAGCTTGGCCTTTGTTTTCTTTTTCCAGAATATGCCAGTAATTTTACAGTTTATTTGGAGTTTTCTTTCTTATTTTAATAATTTGTGACTTATTTGAGGAATTAGTGTCCAATTTAAATTTGAAAAACTAGTATCAACTTAACTACACACACCAAGTTTTTCTTGTCTCTGCTTCCTTTATAGAATTGAACAATCTTACTTGGTAAATTTCTAGTAAATTAAAAAAAAATTCAGTGGTCTTAACCTCTGAGTCATCTCTCCAGCTGAGTGCAATTCCCAGCAACCACAGAGTGGCTCAAAAACATCTATAATGAGATATGGTGCCCTCTTCTGGCTGCATTGAGAAATGCAGACAGAACACTGCATACATAATAAATACATTTTTTTAAAAAAAAAACTTGGTTTAAAAAAATTCAGTAGTACAGAAAACTTATAGAGAGTTGTAGAGTGGTTGATTGTCTTATTGATGTAAGTTACCATTATATAACTTTCCTGTTATATGCAGCACTATGATATTGTTAGATGCTCCAGTATTACATAGAATTAATTCTTTGTCCAGTTTTATAGTTTAGTTAGTGGAAAATAAAGGAAGGTAAGATAAGATTTAACAGAATTTTTTTGTTTTAACCTTTATTTTGAAATGATTTTAGATTCACAAGAAGTTGTAGCAAGAAAATAGTGAAGTGTTCATTACCCTGTTCTTCCATAGACGTTACATATTACATATGTATGGTAGGAGTGCCAAACCAAGAAAATAATATTAACTGCAATTCGTTATGAAACCTTTCACATATATACAAGGTTATGCAGAATAGTATGCTGAACATCTCTGTGTTCCCACGGATAATTCAGTGTTTTTTTAAAATTACATTTATTTTTTGTGTCTGAGAAGAAAGACAGACATAGACATGCACCCTTGGTAAATGGGTGGAGGTCAGAGGACAATGTGTAGCCCACAGTGCTATTTCCTTAGTGCTATTCATGTATCAGTCAGGCCAAGTATATTTATATGGTGGCTTAGTTCTTTATATAATGCTATGAAACAGGTTACTGTTTTATTATCTCCCTTGTTGCAGAAAAGAAAAATGAGGTTTTCTTTTGTTTGTAAAATTGTCCAAAGTAGTGTGTCTAACGAGCAAAGTATGAGTGCATATATTCAGCAACCAAGGACCTCTCACAGAGTACTAGAGACAGTTATATCAATACTACAAACCTGGGCCAGCAAGAACCCCCAGTGAGCAGAGGTACTTACCACCAAGCCTGAGTGTGGAGGTTTGAAAGAAAATGACCCCGGTAGGGAGTGGCACTTTTAGGTGTGACTTTGTTGGAGTAGGTACAGGTTTGTTGGAAGTGTGTCACTATGGAGGACAGTTTTAAGGTTACCCGTGTTCAAGCTATGCCCAATGTGTCGCAGAATTGCTTCTACTGCCTGTGGATCAAGAGGTAGAACTCTCAGCTCCTTCTCCAGCTCCGTATCTGCCTGCACGCCACTATGTCCCACCATGATGATAATGAACCAACCCTCTGAAACTGTAAGCCAGCTGCAATGAATTGTTTTTCTCTATAAGAGTTGCTGTGGTCGTTATGTCTCTTCACAGCATTAGAAGCCCTGACTGAGACACTGACTGACTATGGGTTGATCCCTGAGTCCACATGGTGGAAGGAGACAACTGACTTCTGTACATGCCATGGCATCGCCCACCCTACCCCCAAATAAATATAGAAATAAACATATTTCTATATTTATATATTCATATAAATAAATGTATTTTTTAAAAGTACAAGACTACTTAAGGTCCAGTTTTGTCCTTAAGGCTCTCAGTCTTATAAAGAAGACATATAATAGGAAAATGATTCCTGTGACAAAATTATCTGAAGAGAGATTTGGGGAACAGTGGAGGGAGCATCATACTGTATTGGAGTAATTGGGAATGCTTCAAAGGGTGGGATCTTTGATGTTTGAACAGTTGCCATTAATATTCCTTTAATTAAAAACTCTACCTTATGTGCAGTGGTGGTGCACATCTTTAATCCCAGTACTTGGGAGGCAGAGACAGGCAGACCTGATCCAGCTGCTTTCCAAGGTGGGGTGCTGAGTGGCAGGCATGCTTTCAGCCACTTTCCTCCTAACCCCAAGTGGGCATACAAGCACCTGGACCTGAAGTGTGAGGATGGCCGTAAAGGTTAGCCCCAAACGCATGGGCACCATTTTGTAGACAGAGATTACACATTTGTTTCCTGGCCACCCAGACCCAAATAATCACACAGAAACTATATTAATTACAACACTGTTTGGCCAATGACTAAGGAGTATTTCTAGCTAAATCTTTTATCTTAAATTAACCCATTTCTATTAATCTATGTATCGCCACAATGCTGTGACCTACTGTTAAGGTTCTGGCAGATGTGTTTCTCCTTTGGCAGCGTCTCCTCTGACTCTGCCTTCTCTCTCTCTCTGTCTGTCTCTCTCCTAGGAATTCCTGCCTTGCTAAGCCATTGGCCAAATAGCTTTATACATCAACCATCAAAGCAACACATATACAGAAGGACATCCCACATCACTCATCTGTTCCATCTTATTTCAGGGATTTTTTGTTCTTGGCACTGTCAACATTTTAGGCCAAATAATTCTTTGCTGTGGAGGCCTGTCTTATTGGATCTTCAGCAGCATGTCTCTGGTCTACCCACAGTCAGTAGTAGAATGAACCTGGCCATGAAGACCAAAAATGTCTCCGTAAGTTATCATTGTGCCAGTAAGCTTTCTGTTACTGTAGCAGCAGTCTAAGATAATCTTCCAAAGAGAAACTGTTAGTTCACAGTTGTGGATGTTTAAGGCTATGATCAGCTGGCCCTGTTGCTTTGGCTTATGGTAAGGTTTATTAGTCATTGTTTTTCTTGCTAACAAGAATAAACTGACAAAAGTAACTTAAAGAAGAAAGGGTTTATTTTAGCTTATAGTTTGAGGGTGCAGTCCATCATAATGGGAAAGTCACAGCTGCAGACATCACAAGCCAGCTGGTATATCCAAAGTCAGAAAGCAGAGTCATGAATGCTCTGGAATTGCATGGAAGAATCCATAATTCATTCACTCTTAGCATCATCCTTCATACCTCTAAAGCCAGCATCACTTGAAGAGCAATGTCAAGTTCCACTGTCCATTTGGGATGGACCCTGCTCCCTTGGAATCATATCAGCATCAGCACTTTTGCTCAGTTACTTTGATTTCCTTTCTCTAGTTGGAAATTTTGCTGGGTGGAGCCATGCCTGGAGAGACACCCTTTCCTTTTTTCTCATGCAGAGCAAAGCTTTCCTTAAGAGCACTAACTCCTGGATAACTGCAGCCTTTCTTCCAAAGTTGCCCTGGCCTCATCATTAAGCTTCTAGTGCTCTTTTTCTCTACAAACTATATTTTGTATTTCTTTCTGCTGCACTTACTATTTTTCATTGTAGACCTGCTTTAAATGTTATCAATAATAACCACTACTTGTAAATGGAGGTTTCTGTGTCCTGCCCCATCCCGCAGCCAGTTCTAAATAATCACTCAGAGGATTAATATTAATCCCACTAGTTGCAAATAAGACCACTACACAATTTTGAGCCAAATTTGAAGCAAGCTTTAATTAATACTGGCCAGAGGGATGGGCTTTGACTAGTTCCATCTCTGAATTTCCAGAAAATGGCCACGTCATTGCAGTCCCATTTTGTAGGGACTTAAAAAGGTAAAACCCATACTTCAATGCATTTCCTGTCAGGTACAATCAGGGGCAAGCACACATCCTGGTGTATTTCCTGTCCACTTACTCCTGCCCACATGTGATCAAGCACATCTCATGTAGATGGGTCAAACAAACTTGTTTAGGGAAATAAAAACATTAACAGTAGCTTCCAGCATTTAACTTTGGTTTTCACAGACATTTATATGTGTGTGTATGCATGCATTCGTGCTATATACATATGTACACACATATGTATACAATATATTTTGGACATTTTCATTACTCTGTTATCCTTGCTCAACTCTTTTCTACTCTCATTGAACTTCTTCCCTACAAGTTTTCCTCCTACTATCATATTTTTGTTTGCTGACCCACTGAGTTTTAGTTGCTTGCCTGAGCTTGAGGGTAGAATGTTCTTACTGGACTATGGATCAGTTACTAGTGGCTACATCACTGAAGATTTAAAACAGCCCTCCCACCCCATCCACGATGGAATGTTAAAAGACCCATCTAGTGCATGTCTTACTTCAGTAACCACAGCTATTGTTAGTTCATGAGCATCTTGGTTATGTCATATCCAGAAGACAGAATTTCATACTACTCTTCCTTGGTCTGGCACTTAGCATTCTTTCTGCTTTTCTTTTCCTGGGAGGACATAATATAGATACTTATTAGAACATCACTTACTCTCTACACTTTGACCAGTTGTTAGTTTCTATATTAGTTGTTGGTTACTATAACAACTTTATCCTTTTTATGCAGTCTCAACCCTAAACCATGAAATAGTATCATCCACATTTAGTATGGATCTTTCCACTTCCATTAACCTAATAAGATAATACATTAGTAGTGTCTCTAGAGTCTTGTCTTCTTGGTGATTTTAGAGAATCAGAGAATCAGCCGGGCAGTGGTGGCGCACGCCTTTAATCCCAGCACTCAGGAGACAGAGGCAGGCAGATCTCTGTGAGTTCGAGACCAGCCTGGTCTACAAGAGCTAGTTCCAGGACCGACTCCAAAGCCACAGAGAAACCCTGTCTCGAAAAACCAAAAAAAAAAAAAAAAAGGAATCAGAAAATCATTAATTATTATAATTCCAACCCTTGTGAACTCAATGTATCACTGTTAGCTATAGCCTTCCCCTAATTGTCTCCATAGGCTTATGGCCATCTCTCATTACAAAAATACATTTTCTAACCTTAAAAGATCCCGTATTCTTCAATAATTCCAACACCATTTAAAAATGTAAATGCATAATCTCTTAAAAGATTTGGGTCTTAAGAGATTGTGAACTCTTGAACAAACAAAACACAAATTAACGTACTTTCAGTGCTCAATGATACCAAATAAACATCCCCATTTCCAAAGGAAGGAAATGAGGGCATAGGAAAGAAAGATGAGATCAAAGCAAGACCCAAACCCAGGAGGGAAAACACCTGATCATGTAGTTCCATGTCTGGCATCTGGAGCTTGTGATGTAATTGTCTGGGCCTCAAAGGCCTTTGTATAGGCCCACTCTTCCAACCCTGCCGCTTGTAGTGCAGATAGGCTCTGTTTTGAGTCAGTTCTGTTCCATGTCTGACACTTCCCTTAAGCAGACATTCCATTATTTTGGCATCTTCAATATGCTGTGGTCTTCAGTGCAATTTAGGCTTTACTTTTCTTTGGTTGGTTGGTTTGGTTTGGTTTTTTTGAGACTGTCTCCCTACATAGCCCAGGCTGTCCTGGAACTCACTCTGTAGACCAATCTGGCCTTGAATTCACAGAGGGTTACTTGCCTCTTCCTCCTGAGTGCTAGGATTAAAGGTGTGTGTCACAATGCCTGGTTTAGGCTTCATTTTTTGTAGCTTCACACAGTGGCTTCTCCAAGCTTCCTTGTTGGAACTCAGATCCTGCCACGCATTTCAGAGAGCCTAAGTGACTCTCTGAAGCCTGGAAACAAGACTCTAGGACCCTCTTCTCTTGAATTTTTCATGCCTTCAAAATGAGTAACACATGGGCAGTGCTGCCAAGGTCTCCTGCCAGCTAAAGATGTAGCCTGGCCTCTTCAGACCATAGTTCTCACAATCTCTACAAGCTTTGGTGGTTGAATCTGCAAAATCACTTTCCTGGATAGTTTTCGAGCAGGAAAGCCCCTTTGCAAAATTCTGAGTCAACATTTAGCCTCTGCATTCAGATAAATTTGCATTTTTTAAAAGATTTATTTATTTATTTATTTATTATGTATAATACGTTCTGCCTCCATGTATGCCCACATGCCAGAAGAGGGTGCCAGAACTCACTACAGATGGCTGTGAGCCACCATGTGGTTGCTGGGAATTGAACTCATGACCTCTGGAAGAGCAGCCAGTGCTCTTAACTACTGAGCCATCTCTCCAGCTCTAAATTTGCATTTTTATAAGTTGGCGCTTTTGACTTCAGGACAACTTTCCTATGGTCCAGGTGAAGAGCGTGTTGTTTCTATTTAACAATTACAGATGCTTTGTGTCTTAGTTAAGGTTTCTATTGCTGTGATGAATTATGAGGACCAACAACAACTTGGGAAAGAAAGGGTTTATTTCATTTACACTTCCAGGTAGCAGTCCTTTAGGGCAGGAACCTGGCCACAGGAGCTGAAGCAGGAGCCATGGAAGGCTGCCGCTTACTGGCTTGCTCCTCATGGCTTGCTCGGCCTGTTTTCTTATAAGGTGCCATCCCAGAGGTGGTACCATCCACAATGGGGTGAATTCTCCAACATCAATCGCTAATTAAGAAAATGCCCTGTAAGCTTGCCTACCACCCTATCTTACAGGGGTCGTTTCTTAATTGAGGGTTCTTCCCCTCAGATGACTCTAGCTTGAATATAATTGACATAAAACTAGCCAGCACATATTATTGGATGCACCATCCTTACCTGCAATTTTAAACTTGCTTATAAAAACTTTCTATACCAAATCTCTCTCTCTCTCTCTCTCTTTTTTTTTTGCTCTCATTGTAGTTCTGAATAAGAGCAGTGAGCAGTAACCATGCCATAGCCTAAATACTGTGCTGTCATGAAATATCTTCTGCCAAATAAATTAGTTCAGTACTTTTAGATTCAAGTGTTCAAGTTCTCAGAACATGAGCAAAATGCGGCGTGTCACATGAATGGGTCGGGTCAGTTCTTCTCTTCTGAGAGTTCCTGAGCCTGGTTGCTACTGTCTGTTTTTCTGTGCATTCTTTTTTTGTTTTTTTATTTTTCTTTTTGAGCATTCTTATCTTCCCAAGCTCCTACTAGAATGGCCTGTTAAGCTCTACTTAAGGTATTCAAGGGCTTTCAGCCAATAGTTCCAAACTCTTTCTGCAGACCACTTCCAAAGGCCTAAGAGCCATACGATCAGATTTAGTGTCACAGTGGCCCCACTTCTGATTCCACTTTTCTGTATGCTATCTTTCTAATTACTACTGTTATTAGGGTAAAAATACCCAACAAAAGCAGCCTAAAGGAAACCGGGTTTACTTTGGTTCACAGTTTGAGGACATGTCCTTCCATTATAGCGGGGAAGTCCTGGCAGCAGGAGCTTGTGGCATTTGGCCGCGGAGTATCTGGTCAGGAAGCAGAAAGCAATGAATGCTCATGCTCAGCAAGCTGTCTTCTATGGCTCTGCCCTCCTCTATCCAGAGTGACTCTTCCTACCTCAGCTGAGTGAGGGAACCCCTACAGCCATGCACACAGGCTTGTTTCTTTGATGATGCTAGATAGTCATGTTGACAGTCAGTATTAGCTATTATACGAGGCAGTCATAGCATGGTGGTTGTGCATGGCCACCACCTGTTTTCTGACTGGGAAGTAAATTAAAGAGGAAGAGATTGTGTCCACATCCACTTAAAGGATTTGCTTCAGTGATCAGAAGATTTCTCATTAGGTCTCACCTCTAAAAGTCCCATGACTTCAGCTGTAGAGATTGCCTAGCATGTACTAGACCCTGGGTTCCAAACTATCAAATTAAAAATATGTAGCAAGCTTTTAACACATAGACCTTTGAGAGACATTTAAGATCCAGACTATAGCAACCAGATGCTTGTAAGGAGAGCACAGCTGGTTCCTTTTGGGGGTCACTGGTCTACATTTAAGCACAGTAAATATACGTCTCAGTTTTGCACATGATTTACTGATTTTTTCCTGTGCCTTATAGCTCTTTCATTCCGATTATTATTCCCATATAGTCTTTCTTGTTGAGATATCTTTGTTATTTGGAATAACCCATGGTTATTTAATTTTACTCATGCTTCTTCTTTGCGGTGCTTTTTTCTTTCCTGTTACCATGCTTCCATCTGAAGTTTTCTTAATAGACGGCTTTTTTATTTTGCCTTAATTATTTTTGTTGTTGTTTTGTTTTGTTCGTTTTTCAAGATAGGGTTTCCTTGTGTAACAGTCCTGACTGTCCTGTAACTCAGAGCAGGCTGGTCTTGAACTCAGATCCACCTGCCTCTGCCTCCAGAGTGATGGGACTAAAGGTGTGCCTCCCACACACACACTTGACTTAATTTTTGAAGGATCTGTCCATTAGACATAGAATTCCTGGTTCAAAATAATTTTCTTTCAGCCTTTCAAGTATATCATTCTATTGTATTCCTAGTCCATTGTTTTGGCTAAAGAAGCCATGGGGTTTTTTTTTTGTTTTTTTTTTAATAATAATGCTGCTGTGTGTTTGCTTTATGTTTAAGACACTTAAAGCCCATCACTGATACTTGTCCTTTGTCCAGTTTGTACTACCCCTTCTAATGTTGTTTCAGCTTTACTTGCTCATTTTCTTCTACGTTCTAGATATCTCTGTGTTAATCATTCCTTGAGTTCCATCTGTCTCTCATGCTGTTTTCTTTTTTAAACAAACAAATCCAAGTTCTTCCTTTTTTTTTTTTTTTTAACAAGCAAAGCCTGGTTTTAATATGAACGGGGCATTTCCTCTTCAGGATAGAAAATAAGGGTAATAGTTAACAGAACAGACAGTTCCTCCACAGGAGCAGGAGCCAGGAGAGACAGGAGCTAATACAGGGTAGCTCTGTCAGCCCTCCCCAAGTTCTTATATGCCCCAGGCTGACCTCCACTCACTGTGTTGTCAAGAATGATGTGTATTTCTGATCTGCCTTCCTCCACCTCTCTGGTGCTGGACTTAAGAGACTTGTGCCACTGTACCTGTTTCTCTGCAGTGTTGGACACTGATCCCAGGGCTTCCTGCATTGCTGGGCAAGCATTCTACCAACTGAGCTGCATCCCTAGCCATTCATGCTATTTTCTGTACTTCCCAACCTTTTTGTTTTGTACAGATGTATTTTCTAGTGTACTTAATGTCCAATCTACTGCTAAAGGCATCTGTTATATTGCTAATTATATAGTATGTATTTTTTAGTTCTAGAGTTCTGGGGGTTTTGTTGTTTGTTTGTTTTTATATATTGCAATTCTCTGGCAGTTTTTGTCACCTGTTTCCTAAACATACTAACTAATCATAGTTATTTTCAAGTCTGTACTTGGTAATTACAATGTTTAGATCCTTTTGGGTTTTTTTTTTTTGTTTCATTTTGTTTGTTTTTCTGTTGTCTGCTTTTTCTCTTGATTTTCAATCATTTGTTCCTCTCTGTTACCTTTCCTAGTAATTTTTAAAATGAATGTCAAAACATGTATATGAGAAATGATAGATGCTCTTAATAATATGGCTCACTAGAGAGGATTTAATTTTCTTCTAATGGTAGTTAAAAGTAGAAGCCAGTGACCTTGATCTGTGGGCTTGAGATGGCTTGGGCCTTTGTTTTAGGCTTCTCAAGGGCTGGTTTAAATCCAGTTTCCATTTACTTCAAGTGTTGCTCAGGGGTATCAAATGGAATCCTGGGGTGTTTGCCAGGATCTTTCTTTTTGACAGATCTTGAACTCTTAATTTTTTTCTCTCTTAGTCAATCTGAAGGTTCTATTTATTTATTTTTATACTTTTTGTTTGTTTGTTTTTGTTTTTTTTTTTTTGTTTTTCAAGACAGGGTTTCTCTGCAGCTTTGGACCCAGTCCTGGAACTAGCTCTTGTAGACCAGGCTGGTCTCGAACTCATAGAGATCTGTCTGCCTCTGCTTCCCAAGTGCTGGGATTAAAAGGCGTGCGCCACCACCACCCGGCTATTTTTATACTTTAAAACAGGCCGTTTGTTTAATTATT